>CAUYRH010138846.1:0-14822 GCA_963574655.1 Perodicticus potto | reverse complement strand
ATATTCGGTTTTCATAAATTGTTCTTGGAGGCCCAATTATCATCCCTGTCCATCTTGTAAGTGTCATGTCTTCGTCATCTTCTAGACCCCAGCTAACTGTGCCATCTCCTACTCCTTTCTGGCCTTCTTCGAGTTCTTCCAACAGTCAGAAATTGCGAGGGACTTTTACTCCCGAGCCCGTGGTGGTTGCCATCTTGCATCGCTGTCGCTCGAAGGCCCGCTCAGGCTGGTCTTGAACAAGTGAGATCAAGCAATCCACCTACCTCTTCCTCCCAGAGTGCTAGGATTGCAGATGTGAATGTAATCCATTGTGCATGGCCTATGTTTTCCTGTCTTAAAAATGTGTATATATTTATTGGCACCCTTCGTATATAGTTGTATGTATGTATGTCAGTGTGTGTGTGCATGCGTGTGTTTGTTGGCTTTTGAAGTAATCTTTGAGTTCTAAATGTTTGGTTTTAATGTCAAAGTGTTGTAAAATACGCATATATTATTTTGAGTATATGATGTCATCAAACTTTTCTAGTTTAAGAACAACTGATTGAATGATGTCTGTGATATCTGAATACGTTACCAGATGGAGTCCCAGAGAAAAGCTGTTGTGCCCTCAACATTGAAAACCTCAGCTTGGTGCCTGTGGCTCAACGGGCTAAGGCGCCAGCCACGTACACCTGAGCTGGCGGGTTTGAATCCAGCCTGGGCCCGCCAAACGACAATGACGGCTGCAACCAAAAAATGGCCGGGTGTTGTGGCGGATGCCTGTAGTCCCAGCTACTCAGGAGGCAGAGGTAGGAGACTCGCTTGAGCCCAGGAATTGGAGGTTGCTGTGAGCTGGGATGCCACAGCACTCTCTCCAGGGTGACAGCTTGAGGCTCTGTCTCAAAGAAAAAAAAAAAGAAAACCTCATATGTGGGTACTTAGGCTTAAAGCCAAATACACAAAAGCCAATTAAAAGCAAGCCCTAAATTAGTGCAAGGCAAAGGCACCTATGCACAGACCTAAAATAGGAGTGGATATTTACCAGGAAGGACAACAAGCCTTCTCCAAAGGTGGGAAAAAATTCCGTCACAAAAAGCTAGAGGTCCAAACCTCCCTGCTGAGATCAACAGGAGAATACTCTGCCCAACAGAAGATCACCAATACAGGAGGGGCTGCCAGCTGTTGTGATTGTGTAAAGTAATAAAGCTAAATGTGCTTGGAGTTACCTTAAGACAGGAAGGAAAGCTGCTCTAACTAGAGGTCATATTGGCCTGTGCCCAACATGAGAGTCTTCCTCTGAGACCACCTGGACAAGGAAAGAGAAAGAGCCCATGGCCATTGTTTCTCAAGCCAGGTGACAAGGACTCAGAACCTTGCTGAGAACATAAGGGTTAGTTGGCATTAAGCCCACCCCACCCCCAGCACCCAGGCGATGCTGCAGCACCCTCAGAGCCTGCAACTGGGCCAGCCTCGGCTGCACCTGGGGGGGAGGAGCTGAGGTTCAGGGGTGTGTCCATATAGCCCCAGGCCAGCATAGCTGAGCACACTGCAGAGGCTGGTGCCTCCTCCTGCTGACCATGGGGTTGTCCAGAGCCTTCACCTGGGCCCTGCTGCTCAGTACAGGTAAGGCAGAGCCCCTGGGCCCTTCTTCTGGGCCCCTCGTTGCTTCCCTGTTTAACCCTCAGAGATTTTGTGGTTTGCTTGTTGCATAGAAACAAACGCTTTGCCCGATGGGCCTCAAGGTCCTCTTCTCCACACAAAACGTCTCACTTGGCTCCCAGAGCCAGAGAAGGAAGTGACAAACAGGGCAATGTCCCTGTCACTAGTCTGATGCCACCCTGATCACTGAATATTTTCTTGACATGTGTTCTCTGAGTCTTCTGCTTCAATCGACATCTGCTGAGATGCTGTGGGGCCCAGTGGGGCTCCCCAACATTCGCCAATTACATCAGATAGGGACATGCTATGGAGCTCTCCCAGTGGTGTGACCTATGGCAGGGTATGGGGAGGGGACCCTGCTTGGAATGCATCAGTGTGGCATCTGATGGGTAGCTGAGGCCCCTGGGCAAGCTAGTAGTTGGGTGGGATGGGCTCCTCTGTGCCCCAGTGGATTGTCCACGAAGCTGGGAGCTTCAACAAACCTAGGATCTGAACAAAGCTGGGAAGGCCCAGGAGGAAGGGGGGCACTGTCCCCTCAGAGGGCAGGGCCCTGGAAAAAGCATTAAATGCCTGAGGACTGGGCCCCTCTGACTTAGAATGCAGGTGCGGAGGCAGGACACGTATGTCTCGGGGAGAGCACCTTGTCTCCGTCCCTTAAGTTCTCTGCGGCTCTGTTTCCCTCGTTCTCTCCCCGTCTGTCTCTCCCTCTCTTCCTCTCCCCTGCCCTTCCTGAGCCCTCCCTTTGTTCTCGCCTCACCTCTGCTCTCTAGCCCCGGCCAGGCCTTTCCAGCCCTGGGCATTTGTCCTGCATTGCCCTCTTCTGCCAACCTCACACCCTCAGTAGGGGCTGCTCCGTCCCGTGATTCCTCCTCCCCTCCAGGATTCCTGCTGGGCGCCAGGCACCAGGAAAGCCTGGTCTGCACTGGGTAAGGGTTGTCACCCAGCCTTCAATGCCTGTCTCTATTCTTTACCTGGAGAAGGGTTTCTGCTTCTTCTGGAAATTGGGTGCAGTGGGGCCTCAGGGACACTGGTCCTGGGATCACAGGTGCTGGGGGGAGATGCTGACAGGCCTCACATCTCCTTTCCTTTGTTCAGTTGAAGCCAGAGGACAGAAAGGCAAGGGCCCTGGGCTTGTGGGTAGACGGTAGTAAACGTTGTGTGACACCATGTCACAAGACCCCTGTGAAACTCAAGGTAGAACAATGAGCCCAACAGGCCTGTTCTTGGGAGTCAAGCAAACATAGGGTGAGTCAATTTTTAAATATTCTTGAGATGCTCCATGAGGTGAGACTTTATCTCACAGGCTGCACGGTTGTTTATGTAGTGACTGGTCAAGGGCAGCTTGTTCTCCCATCCTCAACTCCTGGCCTTAAGAATCCAGAAGAGAGGACACCATGGCAGATATGGCCCAGTGCAGTGTTGTCACTGGGTATGTTGGGCGTGTTAAGGATTTGCTATTGAGGTCTGCTTTCTGGACACGGAGATCGACATCTTACAGAGCAGACCTGAAAGCCACCCCAGCTGTGGGGAGATGCTTCCTTCCTCTGCAGAGGCCGATACAGCCTGTGGCCAGAGAGGAAGGTGAAGATGTGCTCCCAGGTCCTGGCTGAGCTTTATTTTCAGAATAGATTCTAGATCATTCTAAAGGTAACTATTTTCATAAGTAAATAAATAATATCTGATGTGGGATATGAAAGAAGGTTGAGAGTGTGACGGTGACTGGGCCGGGGAACTGTGGGACTCACTCTCCTATGCCTGTGAGGCCATCATGATCAGGATACCCATTTTACAGATGAGCTATTGAGGCTTAGGGAGAATTAATAACTTGTTCAAAGCTGTTCTGTTCTAATGCCAGCCAGAACTAGAACCAGGGTCATGTGATCTGAGCCTGTGCTGCTGTCCCCCAGTGTCAAGTCCTGTTGATGAACTGCAGTGTACGTGCATCATGGGATGCAGCTGATCATGCACCTGTAAAGTGAAATAAAAACCTGGGGACCAGCCCTCCAGCCGCCTAACTCCTTATCAAAGGAGAAGGTCAAGCCTGGAGGCTGAGTCATGCAACTCCCACTTCCAAATGCACAGCGGTTACTAACATCTGCATTAGCCAGGTCCCCACAGAAGCATAAAGACCTCAGGTATCTGCAAGGAATGTCCCCTCAGATCTTTCCTAGGGAATATCTTGGCTGGCTGCCCATGAACAAGGACAAGAAAATGGTAACTTCAGGTCTGCAGGCTAAGGCTAGCTCCTGAAACTGAAGTCTGTCGTTCCCACACTGATAATGTTGATTACAGATTCCCCTTCCTGGTGCAGATCAGAGAGAGGAAGGTTCCATCCTTCTCCACCCTACCTGAGAACACCTGAATAATTGATTGTCCCTCCTGTCCCTTCTTCCCTTCCCTCCTTCACCTTACTGTATATAAAATGTTGATGTCCTCAGCACTAATTGGGGTCCGATAAGAATGTATCCACTTGCCTCCGTGCCCAGGCCCCTCCTCCTTCTCTTTCCCTGTGTCTTCTTCCCTGGAATACTGAGATCCCACATCCCACTTTGGAGATTCCCAGGTGCCAGATGCTTCTGCGGTTGGGTTGTGCTTTTCCTTTGCACGTTGTCAGGATTTGGCTTCATAAACCTCCCTTATGGCGGTCTTTGTCTCAGACACTTATTTTTGCCTGTTACAGGCTTCTCTCTGAAATAGTGGAATTTCCAAAACTTCAAGTAGTTTATTCTACTAACATGCAAATTTTATTCAATTGATTTAATAAACCATCAAATTGATAATTTGTATCATTACAGAATTTATGATCAGAAATGTTCAGGTCAGAGTTAGGGTGGCTAACATTCTTGGTTTTTCCAAGAAGATACAGTTTCCCAGGTTCTGGGCCATGAGCACTAAAATAGAAAACATCTAAGTAGAACCAGTTTGTCCCCAATGTCAGACGTGTTTTCTGAGCATGGCATCACAATGGGAAAACTGAACTTTATTTGAGGAGAATCATAGATACAAAGAGAAAGCAGTGAGCTGGTCTCTGAGTGCTGATGGCCAGACCTTCTCCCACCTTCCTTCTGGTGGCCCAATGTTGCTCCCAGGCATGGGGACAGTGATACCATCTCCTCTTCTGCTCAGCTCTGTCTCTCATACTCAAACTCATCCTTGCATTGTGGTCATTTTCTATTCTTCTCCCATGACCCTCCTTGACCCATTGGTGACTTGGTTTTCATTTAGTTTTTCTGTTTTTGTGTATTTCAGCCACAACCATTTCAGCTGCATGGACTACAGGTAAATGCAGGCATAATTAACACCTTGTCCCTGTGCTCAGAGAGATGATGTGCTTTGGACTGGACTCCAAATGCCTTGATGGGAAGGGCACGCACAGGGGGAAACTCTTCATTCAAAGGAACATGGTGTTTCTGGGCCTGACACTGCTTCAGCCTTCACTTTTCCAAATGCTCTCCCCAACCTCAACCCTCCCTGACCATCCCCTCTACACAGCCTCCCCAGGCAGGAAAAGGACCCCTCTCCATATGGCCTGTGTCACAGGAGGACAGGAGCCTCCTCCAAATGCCTGGAGTCTGTAGAGCTGAGGGGCTGGTGCTTTCTTAGTGCCCAAGATGAGAGAGTCGAAGACTGAGGCAATGATGGTAGCGTGAAGTCCTCAGGGTATGGGAGGCAGAGGTTTCTAGTGATGTGGCTGCTTGGTAATCAATTGACTGATTTTCCCAGTGAGGATGTGCTGGGCAGACATGGAGACATCTGCCCTTGGATGTCACTGCTGTTGTCATCCTCAGTCACTATTCAGAGATCTAAGGCCCCACTTGAGCCCTTGCCTCTGGCTTTATAGGGAAATGAGTTCTCCCTTCTCCATGTGGTTGTACTTATTCCCTATTTGCTAGTTCCTTGGCTTTGCCTAGGAAAATTACTCAGAAAGATAAGGAAAGGTATTTATTTGCTCAATAATCTGACAATAAGGCAGATAGTAAAAAATATTGCATTGGGACTTATTAATTTCTTCTATTTTCCACTGGGACAAAAATGGTACTTTAAAATGGGAATGGGTCCCTTAAAAGCTATGCACAGACTAAATCAAAATAGCCTACCTTGTTTGGGGGGCCGTCAGACTGAGATGATCAATGTTAGATTTTTATACCCGAGGAAGGGAAGTGGGGAAGTTCAGGTAGGAGCCTACACTGCTTGGACCCTTTTTCTTTTCTTCTAGTACCCAGTAAGTGTGGGGCCCATTACACTGATCAGGACGGCTGGATTATCACCTACTCAGGGCCAGAAAGTGAGTGTGTCTGGACCATCGAGTTACAACCTGGTGAAAGAGTCAGGGTGATATTTCCACACATAGAGTGAGTGCTGAAGTTACATGTTTGGCTGGTGTTGCCGTCGTCCCTGGGAGTGGGCCCCTTCTGGCCACCTCACCCTGCTCCCATCCACCCCAGGCCTCTGAAACACTATTCCACTCCATTCCTGTTCCCCACCCAAAGCCCCCAAGGGGCTCCCTGTTCTCTGGATAAAGCTGCCTCCCTCTCATCCTAGCGCACCCCTCACCATCTGGCCCTTCCTATCTACTCATATCTTTCCACTCCTCCCCAAATCTCCCCGGGATGCGCCATAGCACACTGAGTTTTCTGGACACAGCAGAACTCAGCTGCTCCTGCCCTTGTCTCCTCTCCCCTCTGCCTGGAAGCATCTTTAGCCCCTCCTAGATTACCTGTCTGGAATTCTCTCAAGGACAAACTCTTCCATGGCCAGGAAACCCCCTTCCTGACTCTCTTTGGAGGAAAATATTTTTCTCTCAGGAGTGCCTCAAACAACCCACAACAAAGGTGTAGGTTGAGTTAAACAGGTAATATGATCTTTGCCTCTGTATTTGCATCAGCCGGAATGGGAATAAAGGACAGAGAAAAGAAACAAAGTGATAAAGCCACAAAAGGCATTTCCAATGTGGCATGAGTCCCTGTACGGCTCAGTCAAGGCCGAGGTCACTGACAAGAGACTGGGGAGCAGACCACTCAGGGACCGTGATGTGGATGAGAGAGATGATGGAACTTGTGTGACTATGGCCCCTGTCCCCTGAAGGCCTGTTCAGGGTTGGGTCCCCCACTCTGGTGCTCTGTGTGATGAAGGCCACCTGTGAGATAGCTGCCTGAGAGACAGGGCTTAGACCATCTATCCACCCTGGGCCCTGGGGTTTTGAAGAAGAGAGTGTGGCCCAGTTGATCCAGATGGGGAAGGAAGGAGAGGATGAGGCTGAGGAAGAACTTGGAATAAAGGGGTCAGGCATTTCCTGTGCCACCTTTGCTCCAGGGTCAGAGGGATGGACAGGTCTGACCACGTGCCCATATTGTCCTTTGTCCTTTCCAAAGACTGAGTTTTGTGTCTGACTAACCTTGGCACACAGGGTGGATTCTGGCTGAGCCAAGAGCAATGTTATTCTAAAGGGAGCTGAGTGTGTCCTGGGACATGTCCCCCCATTGTTTTGTTGTAGCCCAGAGGGGCTCTGGGCCCTGTCCTGTGAGTGGGGGATGTGCTAGAGGTTAAGTGAGGGTGAGGGGTACAGATCAGTTCTGGACATGTAGAAGGAGAAAGTGGATGTGGGGAGATCCGAGAGCACCCCATGGGCTGTGTGTCCCTCACACGGTGGGGGTGGAGGCCCCTCTCCATTCTGTCTGCATCAAGGGAGTCAAATCTGGGTTGGGGGTGCTATGCTGCCCCCACTCCTATCCCCTCTGTTGGGGGCCATTGAGGCAGGAACCAGGCCATGGATCCTTACCTTGGCCCTGACCTCTCACTCTGACATAGCAGCTGTGCCTGATGACAGACACCATGAGTTGCTGCATTTGTCCCCTGGGGACTTGAAAGACAGCTGATGAGGACACAGCAAGTCCTTTGTGCAGATCTCAGAGTGACAGGCTGGGCTACCATGACGATGTGGAGACATGAGACTGGGAAGTCCCTTGTGGGTCAAGGGGACTGTAAGGGTTCTGGGAAGATGGGAAGGTCCTGGGATGGTGGAGTCTCTTAGTGGAATGTATGTCCCCACCTTTACCCAGCACTTCTCAAAGCAAAGGTGTTGGGATTTGGTTTCCAATCTTTGGGGAGTGGGGAAAGATTTTGGCTCAAGAGATGATTCCAAAACCTTACTCCTGCCTTTTCCTCTCCTCCAGATTCCGAGGTTATCACATCAACTGCATTGATGAGTACGTGGAAGTACTAGATGGGCCTCCTGGGTCTAACCCCATTGGCAAGATTTGTGATGGTACCAGTACATTTTTTGAGACTTCTTCCAACTTTGCCACGATCAGGTACTTCAGATTAAACAGCCTCCCACCCTCTTACTTTAAAATTCTTTACTTTCCCATGAATCTGAGGGAGGCTGGGGAAGGAAGACTTGCTGACCATCCTCTGTCCAAGCCTGGCCATGCAGCATGATTATGATCCTGGAAATAAGGTAGACCCAAACTTGTGCTGGGTCTGCTTTGGATGATGGGTCCTGAGTGGGATCCGAGACCCTTCGAGAACATGCATGGGAACTATTGCAGCTTTTCTGTGTATTCACACCTGTGGGGTAGGTGGGTCAGATTAATCATTTTTCTGTATTATTCCTGCCATTGTGTTGGTGCAGTGTGTATCTGCCTCTGAGAAGAGATCATCTTCTTTGCTGATCTCCCTATAATCCCTTTGGGCTTTCTAGTGTCCTTATGCCAAATGTGTGCTATATGTAGTATGTAATATACAAAATGTATACTACACATATTCTTGAAATATATGGCCAAAAAGAAATATATGTATATATTAAAGAAAGACTTAAATAAAAGACTTGTCACTCGTGGGAGGTGATTATCGTGTTCTTGTGCGTCACTCTCCAACACACTGACGTATACAACACACATTCTCCATCCCAGAGACATCCTACTCAGAAGGGAACTGAACCTGCTCACCCAAAGTCCCACAGCAGCAGAAGCAGCCCTGTCCCCAGGACAGGCCCAGCAGGCAGCTGCAGGCACCGTGAGGCCGGGATCTTCCCCGAGGGCAGTGACCACACAGGTGTCCCAGTACAGAGAGCTCAGGCCTGGCCTCCCCTTGGGGAAGTCTGGGGAGGGCAGAGAAGGATGCACAGAGCAGGAGGCTGTGTGAGGGCTGGTGGAGGGTGAGTGGGGTGAGCTGAGGGACAAAGAGCGAAAGATGCTTCCTCGTGGTCCTTCTAGGCATTGCTGGTCCAGAGATGTGTGCACTGGGCAAGGTTGGAACAGGATGGCTGGGAGGAGAATTGGTCGGGCTCAGACATAAGGCTAGAACTCTCAGGGTGCTCTTTCCATGCAAATTACCCCAGCTCTGAGAACTTCTGTCCGAGGACAGGTAGGTTCCCCTCTTCTCCCCTCTGCACAGTTGCCTTAGGCAGAGAAACTAGTCACCTCTGCACACAGCCTGTGTCACAGGAGGATGGGAATCTCCTCCCAACTCCTGGAGTCTGCACAGCTGAGGGGCTGCCCCATCCTCACGGTCAAAGATGAGAGCACTGAAGGCCGAGGCCATGCCCAGCATGAAGGAAAATGCTAGAGGAAATAGCATTTTCCCCACAATGCAGGAACTAGGTGGATTTATCTATATACTTTGTGCTGAAACAGTTCCTGGGTAGAAACCGAAACCGAGTATTTTACAAACAGGAACACATGTGACCCTGGACAAAGGTGCTGTTTGCATGCTCAGTCACCATGTCAGAGGCATCACCAAGAAAAGTCCTGGAACTCCTCCCTGTATCATTTTTTTTTAATTGTTGGGGATTCATTGAGGGTACAAGAAACAAGGTTACACTGATTGCATTTGTTATAAAGTCCTTCTTATAATTGTGCCTTGCCCCCGAAAGGTGTGGCACACACCAAGACCCGACCACCTCGCTCCTTCCCTCTCTCTGCTTTTCCTTTCCCCATCCCCTCCCTCCTTCTCTCTCTCTCTGCTCTCCCCTTTCCCCACTCCAACTGTGTCCTTAATTGTCATTAATTGTCATTAATTGTCCTCATATCAAAATTGAATACATAGGATTCATGCTTCTCCATTTTTGTGATGCTTTACTAAAAACAATGTGTTCCACTTCCATCCAGGTTAGTACAAAGGCCGTGAAGTCTCCATATTTTTAATGGCTGAATAATATTCCATGGTATACATATACCAGAGCTTGTTAATCCATTCCTGGGTTGTAGGGCATTTAGGTTGTTTCCACATTTTGGTGATTGTAAATTGAGCTGTGATAAACAGTCTAATGTAAGTGTCTTTATGATAAAAGGATTTTTTTCCTTCTGGGTAAATGCCCAGTAATGGGATTGCAGGATCAAACAGAAGGTCTAGCTTGAATTCTCTGAGAGTTCTCCATACTTCCTTCCAAAAAGCCTGCAAAAGCCCGATATTAGTTTGCAGTCCCACCAGCAGTGTAAAAGTGTTCCTTTCTCTCCACATCTGTGCCAGCATCTGCAGTTTTGAGATTTTGTGATGTGGGCCATTCTCGCTGGGGTTAGATGATATGTCAGGGTGGTTTCAATTTGCATTTCTCTAATAATTAGGGACAATGAGCATTTTTTCATATAGCCATTCGTCTGTCTTCTTTAGAGAAGGTTCTATTCATCTCTCTTCCCCATTGATATATGGGATTGTTGGCTTTTTTCATGTGGATTAATTTGAGTTTTCTATAGATCCTCATTATCAAGTTTAGGTCCAGTTGATAATATGCAAATATCTTTTCCCAGTCTGATGGTTGTCTATTTGCTTTGGTTGTTGTTTCCTTAGCTGTACAGAAGCTTTTCAGTTTAATTAAGTCCCATTTGTTTATTTTCGTTGTTGCAGTTGCTGCTGAAGTCTTCTTCATAAAATCTTTCCACGGGCCGATATCTTCCAGTGTTTTTCCCATGCTTTCTTTGAGGACTTTTATCATTTCATGCCTTAAATTTAAGTATTTTATCCATTTGGAATCAATTTTTGTGAGTGGAGAAAAGTGTGGGTCCAGTTTTATTCTTTTATATGTGGATATCCAGTTCTCCCAGCACCATTTATTGAATAGGGAGTCTTACCCCCAGTGTATACTTTGTTTGGTTTACAGAGGATTAGGTGGTTGTAAGATATTAGTTTCATTTCCTGGTTTTCTATTCAATTCCAAATCTAAGTCTCTATATTTGTGCCAGTACCATGCTGTCTTGACCACTATGGCCTTGTAATACAGCCTAAAATCTGGCATGCTGATGCTCCCAGCTTTGTTTTTATTACTAAGAACTGCCCTAGCTATACGTTTTTTCCCCTGGTTCCATACAAAATGAAGAATCATTTTTTCCAAGTCTTGAAAGTACGATGTTGATATTTTAATAGGGATGGCATTGAATTGGTAGATTGCTTTGGGAAGTATAGACATTTTAAAAATGTTGATTCTTCCCAGCCATGAGCATGGTATGTTCTTCCATTTGTCTTTTTTTTTTTTACATTCATAAAACTTTATACATCATTTGAACTAACAGATATTTATTCTAGTAAAATAAGACATGCATCACCTTCAAACATTCTTATATCATGATTTAATATATTACATTATTTAACACAATTCCTCATTGGTACATGAATTTTATCATACACTCGCACCATTCTCTTTGGATTTCTGATCTTTGTCTTCATTCTTTACATTATCCTTGAGAACAGTGTGGATTTCATCCATTACTGTAGATAAGTTTCTGATTGTCATATTCAATTGGTTTTCAAATTGCAAATTCATGTTTTCTGAAATCTTTAAGTTTTCTCGTAACTGACTGAGGTCTTTTTTAACTTCTCTCAGTTCACCAGAAAGGCTTTTGTTGGAATTCTCCAAATTTAATATAGTTTTTTCATCTTCATTTGTTTTTTCTTCCAGTAACTGTAGTTTCTGTTCTACTTCAGCTCTTACTTTTTCACTCTTTTCCAATTTTGCAAGAGGCTTTCTACATCTACCATTGCACCATTATATATAATGAGATCAACATTTTCTTCTACATCTTTTGATTCCTGTTTTACTGTTGGTATAAGAAGTAATAGCCTGTTTCCTAGAATATCTTCTTGCAATGATTCAGATTCTTCATGGTTTTCTTCATCTTTTGAGGTGTCCATTAATTTCCAGTAAAAGCAAGATTAGTGAAGCACTACTTTATTAAGAAACTTCTTTACCTGAGCTTGGGACAGATGTAGTCCACGAGTACAAAGTATTTCTTCCAAATCCTTTTCAAGAAGGTAACCACAATGACTTTGATCAAAATAAGCAAAAGCCATTAACAGATCCCTGTTAATTGTGATCATTTGAATCTTTTCTTTTTCCTTATCTTTAGAGGGCCTGTCCTTACAGTACTGTTGATATCTCTTTTGTCATCTCGCTTGTTCATTTCTTCCTCATCCCTATCATCCTCAGCTTTTTCTGCTTCCATTGGATCATATTCATCTTGATTATTATCTTCCTCAGTTTCATCACATCTTCAGAATCATCTTTTCTTTCATCTTCTTTCTTCCTTTCATCTCTATCTGCTTTCTTTTTTTTTTTTCGGAGACTAAACAAATTTTTATTTGCTTTAAATTTTTTTTTTGGAATTCTTCAGACAAAACCAGACAATTTTACAAGATAAAGTGAAAGGTATCCAGACAGTTGTACAAGATAAAGTGAAAGGTATCTATCTTCTTGCCACATAAGTGCCCCTAAATTTCTAGGTGAGTTTTTTCACCAATATGACTTCTACTGTAGTAGAACTTCTGTAGAACTTCTTTCTAACACAGGAAAGAAGTTCCTAGAATCTGCTCAACACCGGCTACAGGACATCCTTTGTGACAGCAAATTCCTGAAATTTCATAAAAGGAACACGTATTAAAAGAACGTGGTCAACTGGCAGTAAAAATATGAAGGGGAACATGTTGGGAGGCACCAGACAGAATGGAGGGGAAGCAATGAGTGGATCAGGTGGTTTCAAAGTTCCTCAGAGAAAAGCTCAGAGACTCTAGTCCAACCAGGTCATCATTACCACTCTGGGGTTGGAAACCAAAAGAACACTCACCACAGTAACTGGAGAGAAAGCACATGACTATCCACTGGTCACAGCCTGAAGGTCAGTAGTAGAAACCATCATCTAACCATCACAGCCAAGTCCCCATGGGAGTGGCTCCAAAGTTTAGGCCTGTGGCCATCAGGTTAGTGCAGAATCTGCGAAGGAGCAATGCCCCTGGCTGGGCTTCCAGAACTCTTCTTCTAGAAAAGAGAACCACCAATGAGAATAACCAAAGTTAACAGCTCTCTCTCTTTATTTCCTCTCAGGAACCCCAAGCATCCAGTTCCCTAAATTGAGTCAGAACTTCATTTTGACATCAGGACCAGTGTCAGAGACTCTAGTCTGTAAAATCATCATTCCCAATTTAGGGAGCTCTGGAACAATGGGAGATATTCTGGAAGGAATATAGTACATACAAAACAGTTCCAGTATGTAAGAATCTAACAAGTAAGTCCAGGCAGGGATGTTAAGTTTGAGAGAGTAAGAGTAGGAAATAATCCAGAAATATAGTGGAGCTCTCCTGAGAGGCTCCAGTGTACGCCTAAGTTTACAGTACAAACATGGGGGAAGGAGGCAGATTAACCAGGCTTAAATAATGTTAAAATACAATAGTCACAAGGAAACCAAAAAGTGGTCTTTTTGGCTGGAGGTGGGGTTCACACCTGTAATTACAGTACTTTGGGAGGCAAATGCAGGATAATCACTTGAGACCAGGCTAGGTAACAAAGTGAGACTCTGACTTTAAAAAAGAAAGCTTGGGCAGCGCCTGTGGCTCAGTCAGTAAGGCACCAGCCCCATATAACGAGGGTGGTGGGTTCAAACCAGCCCCAGCCGAACTGCAACAAAAAAAGTTGGGTGTTATGGTGGGCGCCTGTGGCCCCAGCTACTTGGGAGGCTGAGGCGAGAGACTCGCTTAAGCCCAGGAGTTGGAGGTTGCTATGAGCTGTGTGACGCCACGACACTCTACCGAGGGCGATAAAGTGAGACTTTGTCTCTACGAAAAAAAAAAATAAATAAAAAATAAAAATAAAAATGAAAGCCCGGCTCAGTGCCCACAACACAGTGGTTGCAGCGCCAGCCACATACACCAAGGGTGGTGGGTTCGAACCCCGCCCAGACCAGCTAAACAACTGCAACAAAAATAAACAAATAAATAAAAAGGAAAGCTAGGGGCATGCCTGTAGTCCCAAGTACTTGGAAACTGAGGCACAGTGCTTTGGTCCAGGTGTTGGAGGATGTAGTGCTAGGTATGACCATGGCACTGTACTCCAGCCTACTTCCCAAAATTCGATACCGCCTCAAAAAAATAAAACAAAACAAAATAAGGGGGTAAGGCCTGGTGGCTCTTACGTGCAATCCTAGTACACTGGGAGGCAAAGGAGGGTGGATTACTTGAGCTCAGTAGTTCAAGACCAGTCTGAGCAAGAACGAGACTCCGTCTCTTTTTTAAAAATAGCTGGGCGTTTGTAGCCGGGCCTGCAGTTTCAGCTATTAGGGAGGCTGAGGCAAGAGAATCGTTTAACCCCAGGAGTTTGAGGTTGCTGTGAGCTATGACGCCATGGCACTCTACCCAGGGCGACAAAGTGAGACTGCCTCAGAAAAAAAAAAGTGCTTTGAAATATTTTCATTGATACATGTGTTCATTCGAAAATAGGCAGACCTTCGTAATACCCCATTAGTTGGGAACAAAATGAGAGGCACTCGGGAAGCTCCGGTAACCGATACTCACCTTTATTCAAGGACAACACACTGATGGATGTCTTAAAACTCCTAATGGGGAAACGAGACATAAGAACTTAAGATTAATAAGGTCCCGGGCCATTAACTTCTCCCTGAGCCGAGTTCTAGGTATCCTGACCCGGGGAGCGGTCAGTGCGCTGCGGTGATTGGCATCAGCGAGACACTCAGTCACCCGGGGTGGTCATCATCCCCGTCCTCCCCCAGGCCGACCGCCAGTCGATCGTAATCACTAGTGCAATCCACTCACCATCATGGCACTGTGAGGATCAGAAGCTTGGGAAGAAACCAAGCAGAGGCCGGGGCGACTTTCCAGTGAGTTCCCCGACCTCAGCTAGGTCAGTTCCAAGCAGAAACTGCTCTGCATCGGTCGTTCACCCAGCTCGGCCGAGGTCTGCTGTG
>CAUYRH010138845.1:0-28564 GCA_963574655.1 Perodicticus potto | reverse complement strand
TAGCCTTGCGTTGTGGCGGGGGCCTGTAGTCCCAGCTACTTGGGAGGCGGAGGCAGGAGACTCACTTGAGCCCAGGAGTTGGAGGTTGCTGTGAGCTGTGATGCCACAGCACTCTATCCAGGGTGACAGCTTGAGGCTCTGTCTCAAAAAAAGAAAACCACCTACTCTAGAATCATCTGGGGATATTTGCTAAAAATGCAAGATTCCAGGCCACACATGAGATCCATCAAATCTGAAGGTGCATTTTTAACAACTATTTGGGTGATTTAGAGAGGTCTCTTCCTGTAGGACCTCTATGCTATTCTATACCTATGATTCCTTTTACTTTCCTTTGGGAGCTGTTAATATCTATTATTTATAATCGGTTTTCTTAAATGAGCGTCTTGGGGGAAAATTATCTTCTTTTGAATCTTTTCCTTACTAAGTCAATGAGATTGTGAAATCACTATAAGAGGACCTCTCTTCTCAGACCCTTAGCTGATTTTCTAGTTGACCATGCTCTTAGGTCTCTCAGCAAGGTGTTGTGAAGAGCTAATATAACAAGCACTCCAAAACTATACATAGTAAAACTTTGAATTTCTTTTCCTGAAATGTTTTCAATGGAAAGCCCATCCTAGAGAAGAAATTTGTGAGACTATATATGTGTGTGTGTGTGTGTGTGTGTGTGTGTGTGTGTATCTATACGTACACACACACATATCTGAAATATATATATATATGTATGAAATCCCAAGTTACTATTTCTAAGTTGTTATAAATAAATGTATTTTGAATATTTAAAGGATTTAAGAAATTCAAATGTGGGCTGCTGGCAATCAAGTAACTTGATGAGACTTGTTTTACCATGCTATTATCTTTACTATGCATGGAATTAGATTTTTGAGAGCTAGGTTTTTTAAAATATCCCTGGTTTTAAGTTTAGACATGTTTGGAGGCTTAATAAACACTTTCAAATGCAGCCTCAAAATCAAATACCTCTGACTTGGAAGCAGTTTTAGGCATTATCACCCTGGGTGGAGAAGTACTTCTGCATACCAACACTTCATCTTTACTTAAACTGTTCCAAAATTAGAAATTAAGCCCAAAAAAGCAAAATGGAGAAGAAAATGCCTTCACTTCAATTCAAACTTTTTTTCTTGCTATTTATTCATACAGGTGGCAATTTTGGAGACACCCTTTTTATGCTAGAGGGGAAAAAACTAAAGATCTAAGAGAGTCGAAAAGTAAGAGACAGAAGATGGGAGGTTGTGAGATGGAATTTAGACATCAGATTGAAAGTCCCCAAAGATAAGTTTCATGACATTTACTATGTATTTCTACCTAGCCCCAATAATGTAAAGAATTTAACTTACACTGCCTTCAAAAGCATTTTAATGGAAAGTTAATTTATCCCTCCCTGAAGGCTGACTTGTATCTTTCATATTTTCTTTCCTCCATCCTCATTGGGTTCAGATGCTGGACCCCTGAGCCTAAAGAAGAAGTGAGCATATGGATACTAGATTTTTCTAATTACATGATTTGCATCCATTTGGGGGCTGGGTGTCGCTGTATAGCTGTGTTTGTCTTTCTCAGAGACCCAGTGAAATCTTGCCAGAGGGGAAAACAGATCTTAAGTCATTTGTTTGGGGGGAAACGAAGTCATCAAATGCTGTCTTTTAAAAAAGTTTCACACTTCACAAAAAAGTAACAAAACCCAGAAAAAGTTACTTTGAGTTGCACAGGCAATAGTGTTAACACCAGCAGACTCACCAGATGAATCCCCACAGAAAATACATCATCATGTACATTTGTCCAAATTAGAACCTGAGCAGCGAGTGTGTACAGGTATCTTGGTCAAGGTTGGGACTTATTTCTCCTCTGAAACCCACAGGCTTGCTTTTCTCCATAGAAGGGGTAGGAGGGATTTGAAATTGGTGGCTGGACATTTCTGGGAAGTGCTATACTTTCATCTCATAATTTCTTTCTCCCAAATCGCATCTTTTCTTGGGGGATAGTGGGTAGTTAAAGGGCATTTTAATATACATTCCTCTCTCCACGAGTTTATTTCCTAAAAATTTGGGAAAGATAAGAAGATATTATGAACATTTTCCAAATCGCCATTTATTAGAAGTAATAGAGATACTTATGATAAAAAAATGCATTATATATAGCTCAAGGTCCATTTAAAAACACAAAACTACTGCTGGAGTCAGAGACCCCTTTTGGAAATATTAACTGATGAATGAGTATTAATCATGGGTCACTGCGATCGGCACAGGGAATGTTGTCTGCATTAAGCTCTGAGCACAGTGTAGCTTTCTAAGCAAAGTGCCACTCGGTACATAGTAACCAGGAAGGCCAGAACACAGTTCTGCATTTTCACTAGCCTTTCTATAGCAGAGTAATTACATCTAGAACTCATTTTACAGCCCTTGTCATTCTTAGTATTATGCTGGCTTGTAATTTTTAAGTACTGGGAATACACTGTACTTAAGATTTAGGATTATTACAGTTAAGCCAATTAAAACCATATATACAAGGATAGACCTACCAGTGTAGGCTTGCTCAATTTTATGTCTCAAATATTTTTTTCAGTGACCTTCCTGTAATTCTGAGACACAAAGTCCTGAGTAGTTACAACACATCGCAGAACCAAACCAGCTATTATTCTCATCTCTAGTTAAAAAAGGGATAAGATCATTAAAGTTAGTCCCAGCCACAGAAGACTTCTCATAGAGGTCCTGCAGCATCCTGACCAGCGGAAGAGGACAAGTTGAGGCCAGCATATCTCCTTCCAGCAAGGTAGGCAATCCCATGCAATATGATCGTGTGAAAAGCTTCTACAAGAGGACTTGATGTGCTTTCAAAACACAGTGCTATGTAATAGGCCCGCAGGTAGTATTAGTCACATGCTCAAAGGAAACTGAAATAAATAGGTGGAAAGCACACAAAATTTAGAGCAGTTCTCCTGACTTTAGAGCCACCGTTTTTTCCATCACCCTGTGTTTATATTCTTCTCTTTGTTTCAGGGTGACAGCCACACTAAAGATACACACATGATGAAGTGAGTCTTAGTAGCCCTTGCGTGGGCTGTGAGAATTAAACCAAGTCAACACGTGAAAACTTAGTATAATGCCTGCCAGTAATGTGTGTTAAAATATGTGTATGTCTGTATATGTAAATTGTATGCCCATCTATGATGTACACACATATACATTTATTTGTATACATATGCACATGGTATGCAAACATACCCTAGTCCACACACACAACTTGAAAAGGATAAGTAAATAATCAGCATAATCAGGTTAGCTATTTAAGCAGGACACCTGTACCAGACCTCTAACTCTGAACGTTAAAAAATGAAAATAATTCAAAAAGTTTTAAAATTTTCTTCATTCACCAATCCTAGAGAATACATGTCTAAATCTTAGACAAAGTTCTAGGTCCCTGGGCGGCGCCTTTGGCTCAGTGAGTAGGGCGCCGGCCCCATATACCGAGGATGGCGGGTTCAAACCCGGCCTCTGCCAAACTGCAAAACAGAAAACTAGCCGGGCATTGTGGCGGGCGCCTGGAGTCCCAGCTACTTGGGAGGCTGAGGCAAGAGAATCGCCTAAGCCCAGGAGTTGGAGACTCCACAGCGCACTACCGAGGGCGATAGAGAGAGGCTGTGTCTCTACAAAAAAAAAAAAAGGAACTAGGTCCCAGAACGATGGCAGGAAAAGCAAGAGTTGCCATAGGAGTATGAACTGTGAAGCCGAGGGGCAAGGAGCTCCCCTTCTCCGCGCCCAGCGGGGTCACACGGCCACCCCCCCACCCCCATTCCGGCCCACCAGTGTAGGGCAAGCGTATGTTTCTGCCCCCACATTCTCGGCCTGCTGTCAACTAAATTGCATTTGGAGGAAGAGAAGAAGGTGGCCCAGACTCTCATTCACCGCACTTTAGCTCTTGGGCAATCTAAATTTTTTACACCCTCTGGGGTCCTTTACCCCTTCTGGGGAAGGCAAAGCAATTTCCGAGCTAGGAGAAAGCGTCCTGTGCGCGCGCGGGTGGCCGTGTGGGGGGAGACCGGGCTCGGGGCTGGTCCTCGCCGCCCCCGAACTGCTCCGCAGGGTCCCGCGGGGCTGGCGCGGCCGCTTTAGGAGTCCTGCGCCTGGATGGCGGAGAGTCACCAAGGCACGTGCGTAGGAGACGGGAAAGGGTACGGACGAGAGGAGGTGGTGAGGGAAAGGAAATCGGGAGCGCCCAAAGAAGCAGCCGAACTGACTCCGGAACTGAGATTGGGCTAAGGGAGGAGAAAGAGAGAAAACCTAAAAGCCCCGTGGGAGGCGAGCTCGCCGCCTGCTCGGCATCCGGGCGGCGGCTCGGGTCCTAGCGCCCAAGTCGCGCGCGGTGTCCCCCACGTGAGCGGGCTGCGCCCCGGCCAGGAGGGGAGGGGAGCGTCCCGGCCTATCGAGGGGGGAAGGGAGCGTCCCGCCGGCCGACCGAGGTGGGAGGGGAGTGTCCTGGCCTATTGAGGAGGGGAGGGGAGCACCCCGGCCAATCGGGGGGCGGGGGTGGGGAGCGTCCGCAAGTGTCACCCACCGCGGGAGGCTGCCAGGGGCCGGGGGTGGGGGTGGGGGGCGCGTTGCAGGGGAGCGGGAGGCCTTTCCCAGCCCCCTTTCTGGGTGTGCCTGCCCATCCACTTCAGGGTCACGCTCCCCGGACAGCTGCGGAGAAGGAAACTTAATGGAAATGGGCAGCGCGGCTCCGAGGGCCCGGACTGAGGACCTGGCCGTGAGGAACCTGGCGGGACACCCCTCTCCGCCTCGCGGCTCAGACGACGGTGGCACTTCTGTGCTTACAACTGGCACCCGGCTGCAATCCCAGGACGCGGGGCCTGGGGGGCGCAGGGCCGCAGAGCTCAGGGGTGGACCGCCGGGACCTGGGGAGCCTCCCCGGGAGCGTTCGCTGTCGGTCGGCCTCGCGAGTGCTGAAGAACTCGGGCAGAGCTGTGCGCACTTCGTCCCCGGCCCCCTTGTTACTGTGGGCGCAAGTCAGCCAGCTTAGCGGGAAAGCATATTCTGGGAAATACAGGAGGCCCCCCCCCCCCAACACACACAGACACCGCGGAGAAGTAACAGGACAAACGAGGGGCGGGAACAGGAATCAGAGAACACGCTCGGAGTTCGCAGGCCCTAAGCGCCAGGTCAGTCCCAAGCTTTCTGCCTCCGATGCACCAGATAACAAATGGCGGTGCCGCAGCCGCTTGGAGTCCCCTTTTCCGTCTTTAGCACCTGCGGTTCCGCCACTGGAAGCCCAGGCCACCTGCCAGAACTTCATGGGCCCAGCTTGGCTTAATGCCTGCATGACCCCGTGACCTTGATCCCTTCCTGGCTGTGTGCAGGCACATCTCTGGTCGTCCTCAGCTGGCTCCTGAGATGGGCGGAGTTAGAGAATCCAAATGCTTCCCCTTGAGAAGGTTCAGGCACAGGAGAAGTTTGGGAAACATCTGAAAACTTGAAAATGCAACCTTAAAACATTTCTGAGTTTGCCTTGGCTGGAGGCAAAACTAGTTTGGGGCACTCTTCTACTACTTTCCCACCGAGATGGCCTTGCGAGCTGATTGATCAGCATAGTTAGCCAGCCCTGAAGTGTCTTCACCTATCCGGATGGCCTGGGCAGTGTTTCAGCCTGGCTTTCTTCCCAGTTGTATGATCGTGCTAATGACCAAAAGAAAGACAGAGGTAGGACTTGCTAAGTGTCCTCCCATTTCTTTTACTAAAGGATTCCATACTATAAGAAGTTCTAGACCAGCGGTGGCTCATGCCTGTAATTCTAGCACTCTAGGAGGCTGAAGTAGGTGGATTGTTTGAGTTCCACCTCAAGCAATCAAGGCAGTTCAAGACTAGCCTGAGCAAGAGGGAGACCCTCCTCTTTACTAAAACTAGCTGAGTGTTGTGACAGGAGCCTATAGTCCCAGCTACTAGGTAGACTGAGGCAAGAGGATAGCCCAACAGTTTGTGCCCAATAGTTTGAGGTTGCTGTGAGTTACGATGATGCCATGGCCCTCTACCCAGGATGACAGAGTGACACTCTTAAGGGAAAAAAAGGAATTCCTTTTCAAAACTTTGGTTTTCTTTTCCTAGACCTCAGTTCACCTCTGTCTGAACCCTCAGCATATAATGAAGATGTCTTCGTGAAAAGGAGATTCCAGAAGAATCAGAAAAAAGGGGGGCACATTGAAAGTTCTACTTTTGGTTTTGAAAATTAGGCCCCAGGACAAACTGACTATATTTATTTTTAAGAGATTTTTGCTCTAGAGATCCCCAGCCATGCCCAATTTAGCCTGCCCTTCAGGCATTGTGATTTAAGAATCTCTTAAGGCCCATCTTCCATTTGACCTCCCCCAATTTTCCTTACTTCTCAGATTTTCTTCACAACCAATCTTAGTTTTTCTCTAGAAAGCTTCCTTTATGTTCAATTGGAGCCTGATTAACTCCTTAGAAAAACAATGTAACCATGCTAAAAGTACATTGAAGATAGTAGGACCTACCTTGCTCATTTTATGGATGAGAAAACCAAGCTACAGGTAAATCAAATCAAATGATGTCAACAAGAATGCAGGGTCCCGCTAGTGAATAGTAGAAGTAGAGCTAGAATTTTGGATTTCTCTCCTCACCATGCCTTGCTAGGAATGAATCTAGCAGGTCATCCAACAGTTGCTTAGGGAAGCTGAGAACAGGCCTCAAGGAAATGTAGCACAAAAATGTATTTGAATGATCTTAAGGAAGCTAATCTTTTTCATCAGTCTGGGTCACACTCTCTGTAGATTTATCTTTGTGTTCTATATCTAGTCTTCACCACCTTCCTGCCCTAATCATAACTTGTTTTGTAGAAACCTTAAGATATTAAAGCTTTATTTGTATGTTTCTCATTTCAGACCTTTTCACAAGATACAGGGGGAAGTCTTTAGGTTGTGAAGGAGAGAGAGGAAAAAAAGAGATACTTCTTGTAATAGCCAAACAGGTATAGAATCTGTTTCTAGAGCAACAATAGAGTAAATCAGAGCTGTCTACTGGTTAAGTCCTAAACCTGAAGGACCATTGTTCATTTGGCTTTATGTCTAATGTTTGCTGGTCAAACCACATATACCAAGACATTCTAACTCTATTTAAGAATTATTGTCAGTGTGTCAAGAGTAAATTCCCTTTATGAAAAGAATACACTTTTCATAAAGGGAAAGGTGGGGAGAGGGGGGAAATTTTCCTGTTCTTCTGTATTAAAATGTTTCAGGGGCAGTTTGGGTTTGTTTGTTTGTCCCCCAGAGGCTGTGCAGCTATTGAAGCCTTTAGAAGAAAAGCTGGTCTATGCAATACTTAGACTGCCATCAGACCATGGCCATTTTACCTGAGTTTCTAGGGAAGTTCCCCACAGGATCTGTTACTAGATAATGATAGAATGCTAATGTAATGATATCATAGTGTAAGATAACTCTTCTAAGTAGGTATAACTAGTAGAATCCAAAGTCAACTTATTATCTGGTTTCCCATATCCAGGCCTGAGTGAGTATTGTTTGTCTCTGATCCATTTGTGAAGATGCTAATTATTCTGCTGTTGAAAAGAATGCTGACATCCCAGTGACAGGTTAGCTGAATGGCAGGCATCTTTATCTAAATGATTTGTCTTTTATCAAGAAACTCAACATTTTCCAGCTAAAGATTTTCCAAGTGATAATCAAAACCTCCTATTTTAGGCTTAGAATTGGCTGAATGCAAATAGAGCTAGGTTTATCATTCCTCTCTTTTGCTGTTTATTCCCTTCTTTTTAGGGACTCTATCAAAATAAATGGCATCTATTCAAAACATAGTCCTTAGCTAATCAAAAATAAAATAAAAACTTTCCGAATAATTGCTTTGAAGAAAATAGTCATTTATTGTCAAAGCATCCAACATAACCCAGATAAACTATAAAGTTTAATAAATCTTTCCAGGGATAAAAGAAACACATAACTATTCAGACTTCATTTCACTGGCACAAAATTACACTTTGTATTAAAAGGAAATACATATTTACATAATTGGTGACATTCTTCATTGAAGTCCATAATCATTTCATTATACATGCACTTCCCCGTGGAAACTCA
This sequence comes from Perodicticus potto, assembly GCA_963574655.1. NCBI lineage: Eukaryota > Metazoa > Chordata > Mammalia > Primates > Lorisidae > Perodicticus > Perodicticus potto. Next base: position 20,460 of record CAUYRH010138845.1, on the reverse strand, counting down.
AATTGAATGGCGACCCCCTTTTTATTCATTTTGTTTATTTTTGTAAGAACACAAACTGTCATCAAGAAATGCAGAAAGCATCTCGCCCCTCCTCCTTTACTTTATATCTAAAATAAATTTTGCCCTTACATATAATTATTACATCTAAACCGTAAGTGCTTAATAATTTAAGTAGAAATGTATGACAAATGCATCAATATGTTGCAATATATGACATTTTAAAAATGTACCTTTGTTTTTGGGAAAGTGAAAATGCGTGCATTCAAAAGAAAACCCCTCAATCAACCCACCCGGCCAAACATCCACCCACCATCCTGGCCTGTGTGTGTGTGTGTGTTTGGGTGTGTCCCAGGTAGATATCTGAATGAAGGTTCCTGGGGGCTGGGGACGTGGGTTTCAGTGAGGGGTGTGTGTCTGGGACTGAGAGCAGGGTTTGGGGCAGGAGGAAGTGGTGGATGTTCTTGCGTGTTTATTCCTGCAGGTGGCTTGACTGTGCGTGTGCGCTCATGGAAAGCCGGGGTCCTTTCCGTGTTAATTATGCGAGGTCATGTGCCTGGAGAGGTGGTGGCGCTCCCTGAAGGACTCGTTGCAAATGGGGCACTTGAGTTTCTCCTCTCGCCTCCGCTTCACCAAGGGCTCCATTGCGTATTCCTTTTTGTGGTGCGACCTCATGTGGTACACCAGGTCGGAGGTCATGCGGAAAGAAGCGTTGCACTTGGCGCACCAGTTCTGCGCGGGCAGACACAGCGAGGTGAAGGAAGGCGGCAGCAGCGTGAGCGCCGACGGCAGCTGCAGCTGCAGGGGCCCCGCGGCGGCGGCGGCGGCGGCGGCCGCGGCGGCCGAGCTCTTGGGCCAGAAGGCCGTGGCGTACAGGAAGGGGCTCTGCTTGGGCAGGCCGCCGCCGCTGCTCGGCAGGGCCCCGCAACCTCCGTTCAGGTCCGCGGCCCGAGGGTCGGCGGCTGCAGGGTAGAGTCTGGTGGGGCCCACGCCGTCGCCGGGGTGGCAGGGCTCCAGCGAGCCCAGCTTCTGGCCCAGCACCAGCGGCGACAGCTGGGAGAATGAGCGCGCCGGCTGCGAGAAGGCGCTTTTGCGCTCGTCCGCCGCGGCGCCCTGGCCAGCGCCCGCGCCGCCCGCGCTCCCGGAGCCCGCGCCCGTCCCGGCACCGCCGCCCGCCGCGCCGCCCAGCTGCGGCACCGAGGTGAAGGCGCTGCCCCGCGCGGGGCTGCCGCCCTCCAGCCGGCTGGGCAGCGGGCCCCCGGGCCGCGGGGCCAGCATCTTCTCGGCGCCCGCCGGCGACGCGGCCGCGGGCGTGGAGGTGCCGCCGCCGCCACCGCTGGCGTCCGGGTCCTCGACGGCGACGCCCCCGCCGTCGGCTGTCGCCTCCTCGGGCTGGCCGGCCGCGCGGACAGCCTTCTTCACCTCCACGAAGGCGCTGCGCTTAGCCTCGCCCGTCTCGGGGCTGGGCGGCGCGAAGAGGCGGCCGTTGTCCTCCAGGCCAAAGTAGCTGCCCGAGGCGCGGTACTGCTGCGGCGTACACACCAGGTCCTCCTTGGACGCCGGCAGGGGCCGCTCCACGAAGCGGCCCCGGCCCCCTACCAGCCCCGCGCCGCCGCCGCCCTCCGCCGCCTCCTCCGGGAATTTCCTCTTCCCTTTGCCGCCGCCCGCGGAGATGCCGTCGGGACTCAGCTCTGCCTCCTGGTGGCCGCCGCCGCCGCTGCCGAGGCTCTGGGCTGGGGAGCAGCTGCTGCCTCCCCGGGAGTTTTCCAGCTCCCTGGCCAGGTTGTGAAAGTCTGTGGATGGCTTCGCGCTGCTGCCGCCGGCTGCGGCGGGTGGGTTGCTGTTCTCGGGCGAGGGGGCCGGGTAGTGGTGAAGGGGACCCGCTTTGCAGAATTTAGGGGCCGGGCCTAAGGGAGCCTCCTGTTGCTGCTGCTGGTCTTTGCCACCGCCGCCGCCCCCGTGGTCCTTGGTGCCCACGCCGCCGCCTTGCTGGTCTTGGGGACTTGTATCAGCGCTGTGAAGTCTCTTGGGGCAGCGGAAACGCAGATGCGCCACATAGGGAAACTCAAACTGGAAACGTTGGCTGCATTCCAGGCAAGTATAAGGGGACGACCCTGCTTAGCGAGCAAACACCACACACACACACACACACACACACACACACACACACACAGTTACTCAGCATTGCCCCTAGGCCAGTTTGCCTGCATCCCCTTCACAAATCTACCTTCATCTCTCAGAGTCTGAGTTTCCAAGAATAGACACTCCGGCCTGAGCAAACATTCCCTCCTGATTTGGGGACACAGCAGTCAGGCCAAGTGGCCCCTATTTATCCTCACCTATCTGTCTCAGCTTCACTCTGAATTTCGTCTCTAAACCTTCCCAGGAGACACCCGAAGGGGAGAAAGGCGTGCCAGCACGCGGGACGAGCTCCCACCGCTCCCAGCTTCTCCCCGGGCTGGCTCACCCAGGGCCCACACGCGGGTCGGAGCCAACCTACCATTCATTTTGTTGTGGGATCTAGCGGTGCAGAGCAGGAGTAACTCAGACAGTTCTTTCCCGTACCAAACCAGTAACTCCTCATCTTTGGCGATCCTGCGGAGAGAGCGGTAAAACAGCTGTCCGTTTTTTATATAGGCTTCAAGATTCTGCTCTTCTTTATCTCTGGCTGATTGGACCAGCCGCAGCCACATGAGACCTTCTGAGGAACCATTTGCCGCTGAGGTGTCTACCTACAATTTAAAACAGAAGAAAGAAGACAAGAAAGGGGGAGGTGGGAGAAACCCACGTGAGACGAGGAACCAGGACCATTTCCTCTACGTCGGTCTTTTCCTAAAAGTATCTGAGAACAAGTTTCTAAAAATTTGACCCAAGCTGGGACCTGTCCTCATATTCGTAACCAGTAGGTAAGATAACCCATCCTTCAAAACACTGCATCAATCAGATTATTTAAGTCAACACTTTCATATATTGGTTGAACACTGAATGATACAATTTCTTCTTATCATTTAATGTTAACCCCTTGAGAATTTACTTCTACATTATCCCGCATTGCAAAGGTATAGGGAATTTTGTCCATTTTGGAAAAAAGTACAAGCTTCAATTTTAGAAATTATTATGTGGCATTCATCGTCCTACTTTTGGCTTGAATAATTAATAGTGTTTCTTTGTAAAGAAAGAATAGGAAGTGAGAGGCCTTTTATCTACAAACTCAAACACCTGGATTTAATGATGCTTTACTGTCAAAACCAAGAGTATTTTAATTTAAACACAAACTCTGGGCACTGGATAATGTTACCAAAAAAAAGTAATATTTAGAGGATGAGGAGACTTCCTCAACTGGAAAGCAAATATACCTAATACTTGTAAAGAGTATTTGCAGAAAGTATTTAGTATACAAATAGCCTCAGCCTCAGTGAAATCTCCGAGTTGAGGAAATCTTGTTCATCACCAGGAAAATTCAGAACTGAGACACTAATTTAGATATTTCTAACATTCCAAATCAGATTTTGTCATTTATTCCCGAAAATCATTTGACAGTAATTTGAATTTAATTTCCCTTCTATAATTTTTGGTGTGTAAAATGGGATTGCTTGCATTATTGCATTTTCTACATTCAAAACCTGTTTCCTTTTGTCAGTGGAATGACTCTTCATTCATTTTCAACAGGACATTACCCTCCTACACCCACCCAGTACTGGCTGAGACTTACCCTGAAGATATAGGGGACCGTTCTCTTGTCAGTAGACTTGAGAGCTATGAAAGCTATGCTGTCATACAGGGAAGTATGGCTCAGGACACAGGGACCGAATATAGCATTCTCTGGGATGTCGCAGGTGGTGTAAACGCTGGTAAAAATGTCTGTCAGACATTGCTGAACAGCCTTTGCATCTCCATCCCAGATTCCTCGATGGATGCCCGAATCCTCCATCACTGGAGGTAGATAAACAGAACAAGGAGGTGAGTTCCGTTCCCGCTTACAACACCACGAACCCAGACAGAACATTTTAACTACTAAGACGGATTTTCCTTGCACAAGCTCTTATTTAAAAACCAAAGTGGGTTAATCGGGGATATTTTAAAGGTGCAAATACAAATACAGTATACTTAAAAAAAAACAATTAGAATAATGGGAGGTGCTGACTGACAGCTTGGAAGAAAGGAAAGAAAGGGAAAGGAGAAAGACTTCAGTCAGATCATGTTTATATTGCCTTGGTGTTGAATGGGGCTTGGGGGTGAAGGTGAAGACAAATAATACTATTTTTTCCAGCCTATAGATTTTCCTCACCGGAAGAGATTTCTCATCCTTAGGGAAAAGATTCCTTCCCTCTGATGTATTAAAATGGGTACCCATGAGCCCGTTTCTTTTTCTTCCAAAGAGGGGCGCAGCATCAGCGAGCAGGCAGAGACAGTGGAGCATGGCGAATGGATTTCAAGTGGTGTGTCAGGGCCACTAATTCTGTGTCAGCTAACCTTTCTCTGTAGCCTACAAGAAGGGACCTGTGTTTGTCTCCTCATTACCATAATCCAACACTGTCCCTCTGAGGCTTTAATTAAAAGCAGCAAGCAGAGGTAATTTTTTTTTCTCGACATGCTTATTTATGGATGAGGGTGAATCCCAGATACCTTGTTATATGTGTGGGTGGATTGTGTCACATATGAGTCATGAACAGGTACAGGACAGGCCTGAAGTGTCCCCTGTTTGAAATACTGTGTGTAATGACTGGTGAATTCTCATTCCCCCCATACAGACCCTATTTGGGCAAGAGGGGGCAGCCCTGCCTGACTAGTCCTCAGCGCTCTCTTCAGCTGTTTAATCCGCAGCAATTTAGAAAGTAATGCCCCAGTGGGGGCTCTCTATTAAGCTGTCATAAAGGGACATTTACCTTCCTCTGCTACCGGACATCCCTTATAACACATACTGTTTTTTAAAAATCATGTATTTAAATTTTAAAACTAGCTTTGAACTAGCTGCATTGTTTACTTTTCCTGACTGTTCAGAAGATTATTCTGAGTTTGTTCTTTCCGAATAATGCCACAATTGGCAGTAGTAATATAGACAATGTGCATTTTAATCTTAATATCTATTAACCAATTAATCTTACCAATATGATTATGATATAGAGTTCCCCCCCTACCCCCGTTTCCAGCTAACATGGCTTAAAACTTTGCTCAGACCTTCTTCATTCATTCTCCCGCATCCCCAAATATCAAGTGTTGGGCTGTATCTGCCAGACAGCAGCAATAAGGAAAAATTCCATAAAATAGAAACTTTATTACCTATATCATCTATTTACTTCATATAAGGTAGGCTTCCTGATTTCCATTTGCAAATTAAAAAACAACAAGACGTAACAGAAACTCTCGGCTCCTTTTCCATTTCCTTCAATTCAGCGTTTTATGCCCCGATTTCTCTCCTCCTTTAAAAAAATCTCTTTCACACAAGCATTTCATTGTATTAGGAGGTCGCCCTGTCACTTCGGGCAACAGCAGGGACACAGTCATTAAAATGCAGTTCCACCTAACAATACGGTGAAAAGGTCCCGGCTACGCCGCGCTAATCGCAGTCCGGGTCGCCGCGGCGGCAGCCACGAGCCTGGAGCCGGTCACAATAAGCGCCGGCCAAGAGTCCTACGCTCCTGGCCGCGTGCGGTCGCGTTCGGCACCCGGCCTTCCACGGCTCCGCGTCCCGCACTAGGCCCGGGTCCCATCCCCCGGAGGACCCTCCCCAGGGCCGCCTGCGCTGCGGCGGCCGGCGGCCTCCCCTCCAGGCGGGCATTGTCTGGCGGCCGCGGGGCCCAGTCCCCGCTTCTCGGGCAAAGTGCTCCCCACCCGCCTCCTTTTGTATAATCGTACCGGCGGCGGAGAGTCCCCTCAACAATTATTTTCCGCTCTCTTCGGGTTGCGGAGACGGGGACGAAATTTTCTACTCTTCCCACCCAACCTGCCCTCTTCCCATCCCCCTCCCACTTCAATGCAAATCGACTTACCAGGAATAAGGTCAGGAGCAGATCGTCCGAACGAGGCCACCTGGCACTGGGGAGAGGCAGGCGAGGGGTTCTCTCTGCCTATTGAATCAGAGTATTTCCATGTCTAGAGGGCTTGGTGCGCTGTCATGTAGGCTCTGCCTACAGAGAGGAGAGAGAGACGGAGAGATGTGGAGAGGAAGAGGCGAGCGAGCGCAGAGGGGAGAGACGGAGCGAGTTGTACAGATGGATCCGATGCAGTGACTGACTGGCACGCAGACACACACTTTTTGTTTGCTGCACATAATCTGCCCAATGACGCGTGACAGCCCACGTCCCCTCCCTTTAACTCTTTGCTGGGCCAGGCGCTCCCTCCGGCGCCGCCTGCCTCGCAGCCTTCTCCCCGGCCCGCCGGCGCCCGGAAGATCCCGAGCCCTTCCCCGCCCGGTATCGCCTCTCCGGGAGTCGCCCGGCCCGGCTTCTACTCCAGCTCGGGCCCTCTGAGACTGCTAGGAGGGGGTACTCAGTTTCGAGATGGGAAAGGAAGGTCCCAAAGGGCTGGAGAGAGCCTTTTCCCCGTTTCCCTGGCACTTGGAGAACCCATGACAGACAGCTGAACACCCAGAGCGTGCGCGGCCCCCGCGCGCTTCCCCAGAGTCTGAGCGCCTTGATCGGGAGAGAGCTGCGGATTAGCCCCGAGGGACACCGGAGCCTTCGGGCCGCCGCCGATGAGCGCAGCTAGTTGCATGGGGGTGATAGACCGGCGCCAGCTCTCTTTAGGAGCGCTCACACACACGACCGAGTCCTCCCGAGCGAAATTCAGAAAGGATGCGCGGCGGTGAGAACTTGGCTCAGCTTTTCGTAGCCTAGGGGATGGGGTAAGGGGACAGAGTGAGGTCGCCGCCGATCTCAGAAAGGTGCTAGAAGAAGTGTTCTGGTTTCAGGACAGGCAGCTGGGTTGAGGGCAGGAGCTGGCGAGAGAAGCCCGGTTACTGGACTCAGCTGTTCTGCTCTTCTGCCCACTGTATGGCACGGTCTGCATAGTTCCGGAGGGGTCCCGTAATGGGGGCTACCAGCACTCTAAGAGCTCGGGGTGGGGGCGGGAGGGTGATTCAAAGTAAAAAATTATTACTGCGATGGGCTCTGGAGTGCTTTTCACATCCAGTGGCTGGTGGAGGAAGGGATGGAGTTGCCCCGGGAGCCTCGTTTGTGCGCTAAGCCACTTAGAGGCGCCGACTGGCCCCTTCAGTGCAGCGGCAGATGCTAATGACTTAAAGTCTTTAACAGCCTGGAAGTTGACTCCTTCAACAGGGGCAGCTACACAATTTTGCTGGGGGATCTCGAGGTTCTTTTCAAAGGGAAGAGAAGCCTTTGAGTAGTATAGACAGCCCTCCAGCTCCTTCAAGTCCCACCCACACCGCTAGGACTTTGAAGTGGGCAATCTGTCAGATTATAAATCGGACTGTGTAGTTGGCTGAAGTGGGAAAGGCCTCACCACGACTTCAGGTGGAAACAGCTCTGGCTTTTTCCAGTGTTGGTAGATGAGTTTTGGGGGTAGGGGGCGTTGGCAAAGAGCAGCTTACCATATTAGCTTGATTCTCTTGCAGCTCTGAGACCTCTCTCTCTGGAAGCCACCGAGACATGGAAGCACTGACCACCACTTGCCTGCAGTCTGAGGAGGCCAGGGAAGGATTTTGTCCAGGAGACGTAAAGAAGTGTGGGGAATTTCCCACTAAATTAATTATCTTCCTTAGTCTCTGTCTCTTTCTGTTTCTCTTCTCTGTGTGTGTGTGTGTGTGTGTGTGTGTGTTCCCCATGCAAGTTCTGAGCTCTTCTAATTAGACAGAGCCCTGCCTAGGGACTCAGGGAAGAAAAGGCTGCAGAATCCCTATATATTGAGAGAAAGTGGGGAACACTTCCATAATTTTTCAAGTTAGTTACTGACTTTCCAAAGAAAGCTTCTTGATAATCTTCATCTTAAAATATCTTTTCTCTTGCACAAAAAAATATACAATTTTAACTAGCTTGACTAAGGATGGCTCCTAATGACCAAGTCTCAGTGCAATGACGGCTCTCCTATGTCTATATATAAGAAATTGAAGCTGTATTTAGCTCCCAATTGTCTTAGGACTGGCTGCTCCATTGAATGCAAGATTTCTATCTCTCTTACACACACACACAGAGAGAACCACAAACAAAAGTATTTGCCCTCCCCAACCACTTCTGTAAAGGAAAGATGGGAGAATTAGAAATGTCAAAAGAATTGTCTTAAACATCTGGAAAATAACCCTCAAGTTGAAGAATAAGGGCCAGATACTTAACATGAATTCAGAGTAGAAGAAAGAATAAAAAGGAAGAGTACAGGTGTAAATACAGCAAGTAAGATAGAGAAGTAACCATGAAAGAGTTGTGGTCCCTTAAAAACTACGGCTTGTTACATGCAATAGTGTGCACTGGGAGAGGGCATGGGGTGATGTTCAAGGACATAAGTCCATTGACCTCTTGAACTGAACACCTCTTAGTGCTTCCTTTTGCTGTTATTTAGAAAATAGGAAGTACATCTTTCTTGGGAAGTCATGTGCCATACAAGTCATTCCAAAAAATCCTCTTAACAAATTACAAATATAAAAGTATCCACTCTATCACATGGACATTTAGAAAACAAACTCTAAATGCAAGGCTTTATTTTGTACTTGGCCTTTCTCTTGTTAAGTTTAGAGAACATTTAGATTATGTCTTCTATGAAGGCTGAAACCTTGACTCTGGTATGTATAAAATAATGTTTCTGGTACTTAAGTTGAGTGTGGGAGAGCCTGACCTTCCAGTCACAAGCTAGAAAGCAGCTGAAATTCTATACATTAGAGAAGAGAGAGATTTATCTGGAATCTGGCCATCAGATGCTTCATTCTGTTTCACTTTTTGGTCCTCTAATTAGATTTTCATCTCTGCTTTCAGGTAAAGACCTCTAAATAAAAGAATTTCTCACACTTTATGAATACAACCAGCTCTTTGCCTTATGGATTAAATGAATGACATAAAAATAGGTAAGATTCAAGCTGAAATCTTACATGGACAGTTTTACGGTATTTTAAGTGGTACACATTTTGTTTGGTAATACATGTAACAATGGTATAAATGACAATTATTAATAGAAGAAAAGGAAAATACATAAATTATTTTCACTTTTCTAGAATTTTATGGGCTAAAATGGTGCACAAACTACTTTGAAATCATTGTGCATTATTGCTTACTGGAATTCACTGATACTAAATGAAGGGTTGAGGCATTTATTCATCCTCAGACAGCACTATAAAAACGTACTTCAGTCAATAGTTTTATGTAATTCACATGGAACAATGGGTTTATGCATCCATTTGAGGCTCTCTTCCCTAGGATTTCATTTCCAAGTAAATGATTAGAAAGATAACAATAAGAAGTAGGTATGCTTACCTTGCTCCACCTTAGCAAGGCTCCTTGATTGAAAAAAAAATACATGTGTAGGAGACTACAGTGTTGTTTTGGAAGAGAAGCCCGGAGAGAGGTTGATGAATGATTCTCTGAGGTGGTGCTTTTTATGACCTAAGTGAGAGGGTGGAGAAAGGGCAAGAAAAGAAATCTAATTCTTAGAGAGTATTAGAATGGGAATACCCTTTCTCTTCCCAGAGTCTGAAATGAGGCCCAAAATATCTCAGCTTCTGTGATAGGAGGCAAGTTACCTCTCTAAGAATAATTTACTTAAAGGTTATTATCCTATAAGAATGAAAACATTTGGTTCTTTTTCTACTTTTTTCCTACATAGATCTTGGTTCATGCCCCTCTAATCCTATTTCCAAAGCACTATGCTAGCAAAAGCTTGGTTGTCAAAAGAGCATGGCAATTCATGGTGGCAGGGAAAAAACACCCTGGAAAACAAGAGGATGGCAAGGAAGCAGACGGTGGCAGCTCCTTCCTAAGCTTATTAATTTCCCACAGGGGGGTTCTCTGGAAGGGGCTGTGAGGGTTGAGGGAGGCAAAGAATAGAGTTTCCAGGAGTATTTTATTACTGAGCCTTATTACTGAGCATAAGGGACTTTCTAATGAATAAATTTGACTACTTGTGTATGAATGAGAAACAGAAATGATGGGTTGATAGGTAGGAAGAAACACTAGGCCTGTGTCAGATATGTGGTTCAGAAGGTTGTTAGCTTTTTTTACCACTTTGCTTTTACCAAGAGAATGATACTTGGCAGATTTCAAAAGAGAAGGCAGAAGGATATTTCATTTTACTTCATTTGTTCCTATCTTGGAGAGTTGAGAAAAGGAAGCTTGTGAGCTGGATAATACGTTACAGACATGGGGGGCACTTTTTTTTGTAAGGATACATGGTAAGCCCAGTTTGGGTGTGTTCCCCATCTAAGTATTGTAGTTGGTTTGCTGGATGATAAATGACTAGATAGATATTTTCATAGCCTTTGAGAAAGCACTCTAGGCAACAACTGTAGGGGTTATTACTCCTGTCTCACACATACTTTTCTCTCTTCAGCTTTTCCTGTTTCTCAATAAATGATAGTGGTTTTAATGCTTCTGACCATTATTATCATCATTATAATTAATTGTAATCTACCTTTCTTGAGTTTACAATTTTCTCTCTGAAGGATCCCAAGGTTCACTTACACATCTGTTGCACTTCATCTGAGAGCTGGATAACCTTTGGGGAGTGCACGTTATTTGTTTCCTCTCCTGGCTCTAGATTGTAGTCAACTGGCTTAATGGCTTTTCAGTATGAGTTCTGAAAAGTACTAGTAAACCAAAGTGATATTGGAGGCAACTACCATAGATGTGAAATCGACACTTCATGCTCACCTGTGAATCAAGTTCAACATCCAAAATCCTGATGCCCTGCATTCTCCCAGTTTTTATATCCCCTCCCTGGTGAATGTCTAGAGATCTAGAAAGAAATTGCCCAGTTTTCTGTCAAATATGCAGGTTCTAAAGTCCCTCCAAGATTCAGACACCCCAGCTCTTGAAAGATCTCCATGGTGGGGGTTGGGGTAAGATGGGGGGGAAGGAAATGTAGCTAGCTCACAGCCAGCCACTCTCTCTAACTCTTCACCCTTTTCATCAGCCTTTCAAGACATATTGGGTGCCAGGGATCATCCAGCAGTCTCAAATGAAGTTTTGAAAAGACTGACTCTAGACCTTGAGAATATCACCAAATTGAAAGACCCTACATCAAATTCCTTCACACACTCAGGAGAAGAGATGTTAAGATTCAGTCCCTGAGTTCTACCCTATTCTCTATGTTTTAGGTTGTGTTTAATTCCTGAGTATAAAAGAGAGGCATTGATTGACAGTATGTGGATCCCGGGCAAAGCCCCTGGATCTGACCTCAGCTGAGCATTCTGAGATAGGGACCTTAGACTGTGAGGAATTAGGATGCTGAGGGATGAGCATCCTCTCCCAGGAAAGGATTTCAGGTAGAGGGCACACATTTCTGGCTTGTAATTTGTCCATGGTATACTTCCCTAAAACCTTAGGAGAGAGACATCTAATTTTCTCTAAGGAAAAGAGAGGCCAGAGAGAAAGAAATGTGCATGGAGAGAGAGAGAGAAAGAAGAAAATTGAGAAGTAGACACCAATTAGTAACCACAACAGTGATGATTCACATGGCTTTGTTAGAGCCTTGGAAATACAGTTTAACTTCTTCACAAATTATGCTTCCAAACTGCTCACCTGCTCATGTTGCCAGTTGAACCGTTTGAGTGAAAACCATCTTTCATTATTTCAATTCAAATCAATCACAGGTGTTTCATAATTTAATCCAAGAGTATTAATTTAGCATTAATGGGAACTATCTCCCCAAACATTATATAGGAAGCCTGTAGCTTTCAACACATTTTCAAAAATGCTTTGAAACTACTATTGTAAATCTTTCCTCACTACTAATACTTGGAGAAGTGGTCTCTTAAAACATCCAAAGATCTTGTCACAAACAATAGTAACATCATGACCATTATAGAAAATATTGGACATACATTACAAAGTGGAGGGAATAAGAGATGGAATACTGAAACTTACTCTTGATCTCTTGAAACGTAATGAGTAGAAAGCTGCTTCTAAGACACATTTGATAGTCTTAGGTAATGTAATATAATAACCAAACTATCGCTGACAATCTCCTTTAAAGTTTTAGGGTAAACTCATATTTTTAAAAGGAATAATATCCAGAATTGCCAAACAAGACATTCATAAATTCCCTAAGAATAAACATATTGAATATAATGACCTGTATGATGAAATTTCCTGATGATGAATATACCTGTTCAGACATGGTCTAGTGTGTGTATGGGTGTGGGTATGTGTTTTTAAGGACTGAGGTTAGTGTTGTGTAAGGTAGCAATTTTTCAAAAAATTGCCAAGTTTTAAGACTGTCATTTTCCCTGAATGGGTATCTATAAACCAGGCAGGCCTCTTTGTTGCATATTTTCATGGAAGATAGTTTTGAGAAAATAATTTGTCTAAAGTCCTACAGGACAGCAATTGGTCATGAGGAAGCAAATTGAACAAGTTATAAATAATATATTTTCTGAGTGTAATTTTACTATTTAATACCTTGTGTGTGCGTCATCAGATGTCCCATAGCGTTACCTACATTCTAGACTCAGTTTACTGAGGCCCTAGGTAAGTTAATGTGCAAGGGGTTCCCTTGAAGTTGAAAATACCCTTCAGAAAGCTCAGGCACTGAGAGCGCAGCCGGTTCCATTTTGTTCCTGGAGACTGAATTAGCCACTTTATCATAAAGGCTGAGTCTGGGCCCACGGTGGCGGCAAGGCTGGGAAGGGCTACTCAGGCAGTTCCTGAGGTCTGGGTTCTCCAGTGCCCGTCTCTCTGTAAAAGGCACAGGAACAAAGCTAAGAGTACAGAGAAGGACGAACGATGGGCTTTAATATGGGCAAACCAGGTCTCTCTGGAAGGACACGGTCCCTATAGTAACGCGAAAGGCTGACCCCCATCCCGCTCTGTTCCAGTTGACTCACCAAAGGGTGCGGAGCCTTCAATCTGGACAGGGCCCATCCTGGGCAGAACAAGCCAAGTCACCACCTATGCGCGGGGCTGGGGGAGGGGTGATGTCTGTCTGCCCTTAGCAAAGCAGCCTGCACAAGCCGTGGACCTGGAGGCAGCATGGGGCCAGGCAGCGCGCTCGCTAAGCTCCACACGTGCCAGGGTACGAGCGCCAAGCAGGGACCAAGTGCGGTTCCCGAGGACCAACTAAGTTTCCCCTAGGCTGGAGCCTAGCAGGGGGCAAGCATGCCACTAATTGCTAGGGGACGAGGCCAGAGACCCGGGTGGAGGCTGTGGGCACAGCAACACTTCTTGCATCATCCCCTTTACCTGCCCCAGCGTGTGGACTCCCTGGGCTGGTCGCCAGACCTTCTCTCTGAGTTCCCGTCTCTTACTAGCAGGGCCACTGGTGACCTAGCTTAGCCTTGGTCTTGCGCCGGTGGAATTAGCGCTGGCAAGACCTGCCTCCCCGACGCCCTCAGGACTCTGTCGGGGAACGAGGGCTGGAGTGCTTTAGAAAGCCAGTGGCTGAACAGATGGTGAGGGATTATTTCCAAGAGCGGGGCTAGCTTCATTTCAGTCTTGGGCATCCGAGGGAGGTCTCAATGCCTTCATTAACGAACATTCTTCTTAGTTAGAAGTCTGGAAAACTGACCCAAGTAGAAGCACCAACAGCCGAGGCTCGGGCCAGCCCACACCACCACACCGTAATTTAAACCGTCTGTGTTTGGAGCGTCCATCTGCAAACCGAAGGCAATGAAAGAGCCCCTTTTAAGAGGTTATGACTGAGTTGCTACTTTGCGAGCGCACAGAACAATGCCTGGCACACAGAAAAGACTCTTCTCGGTGCCACCGACTGTCGCTAACAGCGCCTTGGCTTCCTCACTTGTCAACGCGACTCAGGGAAGGCTGAGAATTTCCCAGGGTTTCTATTGAGAGTGGAAGGACAGCAATACCGTTCTCTCCGCGATTTAATGGAGGGGCAATCAGCGTGGAAGTCCTGGCCGGGTACATTGGGACTGGACTTCTCCCCCCCAGTGCGCATCCGGGAGTCCTTTCTTCAGGCCTGGTAAAGGCGCCACAGGGTCACGGTGCCACGTTAGAAACGAGGAAAAGTCAGTGTGGCAAGGGCTGAGGGAGGGCGACGCCGTGGGACAAGAAGCACGTGATCACGTCGCCGGTAACTGGAGTGATGTGGCCAAACCAAGGTCTGGGAGGGAGTGGAGAAACCTAGGGGACCTGGTCACCTGCCCTGGCCAGGGGGCAGAGCCTCCAAGAGGGCACGTGTAACCTTTCCCCTCCTCCAAGGGCTCTGGGCAGAAAGGCTCAGAAACGGGAGTGCCCAGAGGGCAGAGTGGGTGGCTGAGATCCCTCCCACACAGCCACGTCCGGAGGGCAGCGCGGGACAAAGCAGCAGGTGCTGGGAGGCTGTGGCCGCACTGCCAGGTCCTTCCGCTGGCGTCCCTCGCGCCTGCACTTCGCAGGGACACGCGGGCTGCGGGCGGAGCATTGTGTGCGCGCGGTGCCCCCTGTCGGGCTCCAGGCGCCTTGCAGAGCCTTCCCTCCGCCCACACGGCTTCTGCGCAGGCGCAACCCTGAGCAGGGGCGTTACTGTCCTCCCCGCTCGCCCCCTCCCGCTCTGTCACACCCTCTGCCCCAGTCTGGGCACCGGGTAACAGCAGTCATTTGTGGGCTTTCAGTGGCTCTTCCTTCTGAAGGATCAGTGATGAAGGGCTCGGAATTTGGGATCCTAAACCTTTAGGTTCAACCCTGGGTCTGTGCTTCGTGTGTCCGAACAAATCACTTGACCTCTCTGAACTTTAGTTTTTTTCATTTGTGAAATACTAAAAACAACATCTATTTCATGGAGTGGCTATGAATATTACAAGAGCAAGCCTGATTTCAGATCCTACCTAGGCCATTTGCTTGGGCTAGTTAGCACTTTTGTGCGTGTTTCCTGTGCAACAGGAGTGCTAAAGCATTCAGCCTACCTCAAAGGAAGTGCCCCAAAGTTCATGATTATTTAAAGCAATTTAGGGCTGCCACTCTGAAATGCTGGGTCAAAATAATTTTTAAATCTGGGCTCTCCTACTACAATTTTTTTCCTCTTTAGAGAAAAGCATCGTTGCAAAGATGCCTGTCAGAGTCGGGGTGAGTGGTGGGAGTGGTTGGAGAGTTGGGAGGAAGTACCTTGTGGCAGAAAGACAGGTGACACTTCTGGTCCCTGAATGCTTGCCCTTCTGGCCCCTCCTCTTCAGTTTCTAGGGACAAAGTGAAAGAACTCAAAAAGCAGGGAAAGGGAACTTGGAACAAGGAAGGTGCTCAACAAATGTTTCTTGAATAGAATAATAGCATTTCAAAAATCAGGGTGACAAGGAGCCTGGCCAGGATTCTGAACATGTCTGAAGTGGGAATAGAGGGCCAGAGTTGGACACAATTATAAGAGGGACTTTACCTAACAAATGTAATCAGTGTAACCTGGTTCTTTGTATCCTCAATGAATCTCCAACAATAAATAAATTAAAAAAGGGGGGGGGCACGAGCCTGTGGCTCAATGGGCTAAGGTGCCAGCCACGTACACCTGAGCTGGCGAGTTCGAATCCAGCCTGGGCCCACTGAACAATAATGACTGTTGCAAACAAAAAATGGCCGGGCGTTGTGACGGGCGCCTGTAGTCCCAGCTACTTGGGAGGTGGAGGCAGGAGACTGGCTTGAGCCCAGGAATCGGAGGTTGCTGTGAGCTGTGATGCCACGGCACTCTATCCAGGGTGACAGCTTGAGGCTCTGTCTCAAAAAAAAAAAAAAAGGGAGCCAGAGTTGGGTTTGGCTGTGACCTCTCTGTGTCAGGCTCTCAGTAGGCCTGTGGGCCTTAATATATTGGGAGCATTTCCATTGGGCTTTATGTTATGGCCCTTGGGAAGGGAAGCTCTCTGACAGGGATTGCACTGCTCTAGGCAAACAGAGGAGTAGTGAAAAGCTTGGCAGAGTGCATATGGAGCAGAGCTCATCCCAGCAGGACACCACATTCTGACTCAAGAGAAGTTAGGAAAGTCAAACACAGGTGAAGGGAAGAAGAAGGATGTGAGTCTATCTCGGAGTGAATTGAGCCTCCTGTAGAGGGCTGGAGTCCGTATGTTCCCCAACACTTGAAGAGCCAATTTTAAGTCCCAGACGCTATATTCACAGACATCCCTTCATCATCTGCACAGCTCAAACACTTTCAGAATAGGGAAGCAGCATAACTGCATCACAAAATGCCTTGTCAGTTCCCTTTTCCTTTAGTACCAGTATCCTCCGCTGATTTTTCCAATGGGAACATGTAACATCCTTTTTTGTTCTTTATAGATAATAAGGTAATAGATGGTAATGTTTTACGCAGCAACTAACAGGACATCAGGAAAAAATGGCCTCCAAAGTATTCAAGACCACATCCTTCTGTCCCCCTGCCCCCCACCCCCATCCCAGGCCAGGGAATGCTGATGCTGCCACAACCTAGGCTCTTTCAAAAACTTGTAGCTCTTAGTCTACTCTCACTGCAGATCCTGGCTCAAAAGTGCCTTTAGCAGAAAGGAGAATAAAATAAAACCAATTCCTCAGTGCTTTATCCCCCTGGAGTAAAGGAGACACTGGTGAGAAGGAGCCACAACTTGGAAAAAGATTTATTTTTCCTGGCCATAAATCTCATCGCCTTGTTCCTCTGCCCAACCAAGCATGATAAAGTCCTTTTCCATAAAGTATTCAGTATTAGAGCCACAAAGCTCCCCCAATCAGTAGCCATCTGCTTCTACCATAACTGCTGCTCCTGAAGTAGGAAAGGCAGCAGCAGAGAAAGGGCACCACTGTTAGGCTGCTGGACACATGAGGAGCCTGAATAGCTTTGGTTTTCCTTGTGTATCTGTATCTATAGAGACAGGAGAAGAAAGACCGCATTATATCGATACAACAATTGCAAAACAAAACACGGAAGAGGCATCTAAAGGGCAATATCGCATGCATCAGAGGTCTCCAGATAAAAGGGGCGCTAACAGATTTATAGAAACCTTTAATTGGTTTTCAATTGAAAGCTAAAGAGGCTGAGGCCAAGCTGTGAAGAGTAGCAAAGTGATCTCCTCCAGCGGTCTGAAGGCGTGATCGATTTCAGGATGAGAAAAGAGGGAACTCCTTCCGCCCGCCCAGTGCCTCTGTGAGGGCAGGGAGCAGCTCTTCGTTAGGAACGTTCCCTCTTTGGCCTGGGTATTTGATCTCAACAGAACCTTTCTCTCTCTCTCTTTTCCTCCTTTCCTCTTTAAGACCAGTAGCAAGTGGAGAAGAGGAGGGAAAGGATGCAAAAGGAAATCTAACTTTTCGTGCACGGACAAAGTAGACTCCCATCCTAATAAGGCCCAGACTTTATATCTATTTAGCCACTAGTAGGGAGGCCTCTGAAAGAAACTGGAGTCCAGTCTTCACCCTACCCCATTCCTTCCTTCCCTCCTTTACTGAAACAGAAGCTAACCTTCAAAGGGAGCGTTCCACTAGGTGGGTAAGAAGCCTTTGCAGAGCACCCCTCGGGTTTATTTCACTGTGGGTCTCTCCTGGCAGCCAGCAGCCTGCACCTTTTCCTTAACCCCTTTCCTGTGCCGCCCGCGCTGGCCTCGGTGGGCACTGCCCGCCCACGCAGCAGTCGCGGAAGTCCGTAGTCTGTTCCTAAAGCTAATTTATTGGCCCGACCCTCCATTATCATTTTCGGCTTCCTAATTAATCAACGATAAAAGGCAATGGCGCAAATTACGATTATGAGGGAACTGGAAGACGGTTTTGAATAAAATGGGAGAAAGGAAATATGATTAATTGAACTACATGACAGTGAAATCTCAAGTGCGAGGAACAGGCCCCAGGGGGTCAAACTGACTCATCCGCGTGTCCTGTGGGCCCCTTCACTTGCCCTACCGCTCTCACAAGGGGACAGCCCCCAAATTAGGCCACATGGGTCCGAAGCCTTTGGAGGAGACACCTGGGCTCCCACTCCACGTCCCAACCTCATTAGGTGCCTGGCACCCACCCAACCCTCCCTCCAACCCCTCCCACTCACTCGCTCGCTCGGCAACCACCACTGCCGAGTTTCAGCTCTCCTAGCCGGGGAGTCTACTTCACATCAGCAACGCCTTCCGCGTGAATTGCACCCCATTATTGCGCTAGAGTGCTGGAGGCTTCTCTTGGTGTTTTCCTTCTGTCCTTGCACATTCCACTAGCGAGGCTAACTCTTAGTGAAATTGCAGGAAAATAAGTTTAGTAGGTCAGAGATCTCATTTGCTCGTGTAAGGGATTAATAAAGCTCTTGTCTGATGCTGCTTTCCAGAATTACGTTCAGGATTAAGAGACAGCCTCGACACGGGCAAGCATTTTGCATTCGGCGGTCGTTGTGATTAATGTTTCCAAAGGGATTTGTCCTGGGAGCTTATTGAACGTGCTCTCCGCGTCTAAAACCCGACGGCCGCGACGCGGAGCGAGCAGAGGGTCTGCGGGCTCTGCGGGCACGCGCCAGAACACTGGGGATTAGAGGGGACGTCGGGTAGGTGCGGAGATACGGATCACTGCGGCCTTTCAGTACTTCTTTTCTGCCCTTCCCAAACATCACAGCAACTGCTTTGGAGGAAAACAGCGAGGATCTCAGGGAGGCTGACTTTAGGTTTTTCGGGAAGTGTGTGCGTAGTAAAGGGAAGGTACTTTCACTGACCAGAGAGAAGGGTCTCAGCATCAAGCCCCTACAAGTCATGCGTTCGGCCTGCAAAGGGAATCCCGTGCTCCACACTCCGGAGAAGCACTACTCCCAAACGCATCACTCACCCCCAAGTCACACGGTCGCTGTCCCCACCCCGGAAAAAGAATGACTCAACCCCCAAGAGCGCTATTCTCAGGAGTGCCTTCTGGAGCAGCTTCAGGGGCACCTGTGGAGAGGAGCCAGCGGCTGAGTGTGAGACACATCCCCTCCACAGCAGGCCGACACGCCCTCCCGGGGCGACGAGGGGCACGCGAGGAGGAAGTTGCAGGATGCAAGGGGGGAAGCGGGGAGAAGGGGGCAGAGGATGAGAGCAGGGAGAGCGAGAAAGGGAGAGAGAGATCATCGAAAGCGGAAAGTCTGGGAAAGGGGGTGGCCGCTGCTGGGGGTGGGTACTGCTGCTCCCCGACAGAAGGGGGCACCTTTCCGGCCGAGACGCCCTTCCCCAGGCCGCAGCGGGGCGGGACGCTCCGGCGGAACTCGCCCTCCAGCCCCGGCTCCGGGGTGCTGCTGCCGGGCGCCCCCTCCCGGCGGTCCCGTCCCGGCTCTGGTTCAGCGACTGACTCCGCCCCCGCGCCCAGGATGAGGGGACACCGGGAGGGAGGTCCTGGTACTGCCGGGCTCCCCTTCCCCTCTCTGCGCTCACCCCGCGGCTTGCTTACCTGGGGGCTGCAGGGCTCCCTTCCCCACAGCGCGGCTCCCGAGGCTCCCTAGGCCCACCCGCGCCGCCGGCAGGGGCGCTGCGGCCCCAACCCGAGCCTGCCGGGGAGCGCGCCGCCTAGCAGAGCGGTCCAGGTCTCCCCGCAGCAGCTGGGAGGGAGGGAGCGGCCGCCGGCTGCGGCCGGGCGGCGTCTGGGGTCCGCTAGCCGAGCACCAGGAGCCACCATCTGGAGCTCCGGAGCGGGCGGGGGTGCGGCTGCAAGGGAAGGGGCCCTGCGGCTGGGGCAGGGGTCTGCGCGGAAGCGGCGCCTTGTCGGTCCTAGAGCTGGCGCTCGTGTCGTGGGGGGGCGCGTGGGAGGGGGCTTGGCCCCCGGGGAGGAGCGGCAGAGAGAGGCCTTCTCGAGTCCTGCGGATTCCCGGGCAGCCCCGCCTGGCAGGTTCAACAAAGGAGCCCTGGAGCAGCTTGGTTCCAGCTCCCTCTCCCTCCACAACCACACCTCCCATCCCGGCTGTTCCCCTCCCGCAGGGTGGGGAGCCAGGCTTCCAGGAGAACCCAAACACTCCCACGTGCGCGCACACCCCTGCCCTTCGGAAGTGGTTTTCTCATTTCCCTCCCTCCCCCTCCTTGTCCATCCCACTCCAGGAAACATTCCTTTCCAAATGGCCTGGATTTTTGGACGCCTCCTCCTAAGACAACTCCTTCAGCCAGAATTCGAGACAGGCACTGACAGCACCCTTGGGCGTAAATACCGTCCGGCTTCCTGTGGACGGCGCAGGAGGAAAGCACAAGAGAGGCGGCCGAAGGGATGGGGTGTGGGAAAGTCATTCCTGCGCGGTTAGCGTAGGGGAAAGAGAATAACGGTGTGTGTGTGTGTGTGTGTGTGTGTGCGCGCGCGCGCGTGTGTGTATTCCTCCTGCCCCCAGCCTGGCTCTCCTTTCATTTCAGATCCTTTCACTGTTTTTACTTCTTTAACTTTGAAAACCATTTCCCTTTCCCGAATCTGGATGCAGCAGAGAGCAAACTCAAGGAGGTGTGAG
>CAUYRH010138844.1:0-19119 GCA_963574655.1 Perodicticus potto | reverse complement strand
TCTTAGAATTGACTACATTGGATTTTTTTTTTTTTGAGACAGAGCCTCAAGCTGTCACCCTGGATAGAGCGCTGTGGCATCACAGCTCACAGCAACCTCCAATTCCTGGGCTCAAGCGAGTCTCTTGCCTCCACCTCCCAAGTAGCTAGGACTACAGGTGCCTGCCACAACGCCTGGCCATTTTTTTTGGTTGCAGCCGTCATTGTTGTTTGGCAGGCCTGGGCTGGATTCAAACCTGCCAACTTCGGTGTATGTGGCTAGCGCCTTAGCCTGTTGAGCCACAGGCGCTTACACTGGATTCTTGTTTCACCATTCTTGTGAAGCTTTACTAAGAATGTGTTTCACCTCCATCCAGGTTAAAACAAAGTATGTAAAGTCTCCATCTTTTCTCACGGTTCAATAGTATTCCATGGTATCCATACATCACAGCTTGTTAATCCATTCCTGGGTTGGTGGACATCTAGGTTATTTCCACATTTTGATGATTGTAAATTGAACTGCTGTAAATAGGCTAGTGTAAATGTCCTTATGATAAAAGGATATTTTTCTTCTGGGTAGATGCCTCGTAATGGGATTGCAGGATCAAATGGGAGGTATGATTTAAGTTCTTTAAGGATTCTCCATACTTGTTTCCAAAAAGATTGTATTAGTTTTCAGTCCCACCAGCACTGTAAAAGTGTTCCCTTCTCTCCACATACATGCCAGGATCTGTAGCTTTGAGACTTTGTGATGTGGGCTATTCTCACACCAAAAATATCCATTCAACAGATAGTCTTAGAGGTGATTATTTTATAACTATTGGCTATATTGTAGTTTGGAGGTTTGTTTCCCCAAACTTCATGTTGAAATTTGATCCCCAATATTGGAGGAGGGATCTAGTGGGAGGTGTTTGGATCATAGGAGAGCATCCCTCATGAATAGGTTAGTGCGTTTCCTGGGAGATGGGAACTGAGTGTATTCTCACTCTATTAGTTGTTCACAGACCTATTTGTTGAAAAAAGCCTAGCACCTCCTCTTGTTCTCTCTAGCTCCCTCTCTCAACCTGTGATCTGCACACAATGGCTCCCCTTCATCTTCTGCTATTGGTGGAAACTTCCTACATCCATAACTAGATGTAGATGTTGGTGCCATGCTTCTTGTACAGCCTGTGAACTATAAGCCAAGTGAACCTCTTTTCCATATAAATTACCCAGCCTCAGGAATACTTTTATAGCAATACAAATGCACTAATACATCTTTTTATCTTTATTGTTAAATTTCAAAAATGCTACACTGGGGTGACATTGCATATAATTGAAATGGTCAAAACTCAAATTAGTTATATGGAAGAAAAACTTAGAAAGTGTTTCTATTAGGTCCAAAAACTTTACAAAAGGAATGAAACCTAGTTATATTATGATGAGATTCTTACTTCTTATATAAAAGTCACTTGCTTTCGTCTCATTGTTATTGCTTAATGACCGTGTGTTTTCAATTTTAGAGGTAATGTGACCCTGCAATTTTCAAGAACATGTAGTAGATGTCTCCAAATCTTTTTCTTTATCTAAAGAAAGAATATTTTTAAAGTATATAGATATTTTTTCCCATATATTCAGAGAAGTTTCATTTCCATAGGACACTTTGTTGTTTCATTACTTTTTCCAGCTCTTTTTATCAATTTAGGAGATGGAAGCATCTGCATATTAGATACAAATTTAAGGACAAATTAATATACATAGAGTTAATCCAATTAAAAATATCCAAAAGCCACTTGTTAAGAATGGAAACTAAAGATTTGAAGTTGTATTCTTCTACTTTCTTTTATTTTTTTTGCAGTTTTTTGGCTGGGGCCGGGTTTGAGCACGCCACCTCTGGTACATGGGGCTGGCGCCCTACTCCTTTGAGCCACAGGAGCCACACTTCTTCTACTTTCTGATACTCCAAAATCACAGAAAATATTCTTACTGCCAGAATCATTCCACATTATACCCTTGCTATTAGTACTTTATTAAACAAACAAACAAAAAACCAGACACTTCCCAGAAGGTCATCATCAGTACAATTCCATGATCTGGAATCCTGAATTACAATGAGTGTGGTGCATACTGGTGGAGGTTGGGGTGCAGAGTGAAGCCAAGCTCTAAATGACTCAAATATTAGTTTTTGTCAGAGAAACAGCTATGTAGTTTTCTTGTTTCCACTAAAGCCAAGGAAAAGAGCCAAGATAAAGAGGCCTACATAGCTCTCTACTATCTTCTTTTATAACCCCTGTACTTGCTACAAATTCCATAATGCTAGTGAAAATTTTCTGTGGATTCTTGCACTAAATTAACCACCTAACTCCACTCTTGGTTTTTTCCCTCTCTGTTCTAGTAAGTATTTTAGTCAGGAGATGTGAACTTGCAAATCAAGAGCTGCTAGATGTATTCTAGGTGAATACACTTCAGTATTTCAGGATAACTGAAACAGTACACAATATACAGTGATTTCATGCACAGAGACCAAGGCAAACTTCACATTAATTGATAAAAAATATACATCTAGCAGAAACAGAATTTTATCAAAGTGGAAGTATGTCATTGTTGACAGTACGTTTTATTTATTTAAATGCTAAAGAAGGCTATTTTGACAATTTCTTTCCCACAATCCACTGGGTTAGGCTGGGTTAGTGGCAGAGCATGACTCATTTCCTTCCTAATAAATAAGTTAAATGAAGAAAACCTAATTAATTTCCCTTAAGTAGTGTTTAAAAGCCCTCTGCTTCATTTTTCACCCTTGTCCCGACTTGTCCCATATTATTATTGTTAGTTACAACCTTATATACTAACCCTATTACTTTAGAAAATAAATAAAAATAATGTCATTGATCGAAAGTCAAAATTAGGAAGAAATATAAAAAGTCTTCTGCTGTTATGGGCCTTGTTATTTATATGATTTAAGTACATTTAATAACATCAATAAAACCTGTGTGTGAATGCTTTTTTCCTCTGTGGAAGCTGCTTTTAATACTATAATTTTATGTAAGTCCACCTTAAGTCCTTTTTGATGAAAAAGGAACTCCAGAATAGATTTTGTACCACTCATCATACTGAGAAAAAAAATCAATGATACTTTCTAACTACTCACAGAACACATTTTCATTACTTCAGTGAAACTGATTTTTAAACACATACTCTGCCTGACCTGTCCTATTCTATCATGAACATGTTAGTTCTGAAGGAAAGAAAAATAAAACTTGCAAGATGAACCAACTATCAGAATCATAGTGATGCTTGTTCTTGTATAAGATAAATGAAAATTCTAACTCTTGAGCCCAATACATACTTAAGTGTTTATCCAAATGAAATGGAAAATATGCATGTAGCATGGGAAATAAAGCAAATTCCCAGCAGCAACAGAAGAGAATTACTTACATCAGCAGCAGACATTATAAATTGCCTATTTCATCAGTGGTTCTTAGCTATAATGCCATAATATTACCAGTCATGCTTAGCTATCACTGCATGCAATGCTTGCATTTTTCTACCTCTATTAATTCTGGAATTTAATGCAGTGAAGTGGACACATCCAGAATTTTGTTATGAAATTTGTCTTGAAATTGTGCTCTCTCCATAATTTTAGTTTGAGTTCAAAATCATAACAACACATACACATATATGTACACACCACGGGAGTTATCATGATTTGTCACTAAATATATATCTATGTATGCAAATATTAGTGCAACTAAATTTAAGTCACAAATGCTTTAATGTTTATAGATGAGTACATAGAAAAATAGATTTATATAGATATGTTACTACTTTGTACATTTTTAAAAAATCTTTTTCATTAAAAAATCTGAATATGTTGACTTCATTAAGGATGTCATTAAACTAGAAATAATTAAGATAATATTTATTTGCTCATATAACTCAGATTCTAGGCAGGAAAAGAAAGTCCTCTTTAAGTAGTTCAATAGAAAACACATAAACATGTTTGATAAGATCAACATATAAATAAAAATGGTGAAGTAAACCAGTGGATTTTCGACATCAGTAAGAAAGATCTTACCCTTCTAGGACTGAAGGAATAAAGGAAGTGAGGAGTTGAGATGACGTTAGAGCAACGTAGCTGGGATTAACAATTGCGAGCTAACACCACGAATGAAGAGTGTTTCCATTGCAAGCTGGAATCACAGAGAAAACAATCTGGAGAAGCACAACATCTTGGAGACATTGCTTAATCAGAGGGAGGAGACAAAAATACTCTGACTACTTCCTTCATTCCACCTTCCAATATACCACCAGTACCCATTCTTATTCAAACCTAATAGGAATCTTTATGGCAAGGGATCCTGAGAAATGTATTCTCCAGTCTTCAATACCAGGTAATTCAGATGAGAGCAGGGGAGACTGTAATGAATCTGCCAGCAAGCTGGAGATAAATTGACCAGTCCTTAAAAAATATAATAGAGGCAGGGCTCAAAGGAGTAGGGCACCAGCCCCATATACCGGAGGTGGTGGGTTCAAGCCTGGCACTGGTCAAAAACTGCAAATAATAATAATAATAATAATAATGATAATAGGGGCATATATTCAATGGGAAATCTCAGGAGATCATAGAGGGAAACTAGAGTTAACCTGAGAAAAGGTGTATATTCAATAGATGCCTGGTAAAATATTAAAGGGATAAGCTTGTAGTAACAATTTGATTTCTGACAACTTTTATGTAGAGGATTTCGTGCCATTGGAAATTTTTTTATTCATTCAAAGATAGATGAGAGAGAAATAAGGAGTTGTTTTTCTGATAACTTTACTGGAAAGGAGGCATTTTCCTACTCAAATGGCAAGGTTTCCTGAGGAGAAAAAAAAATGGCCCCTGTTGAGACTCGGATGAAAACCACAGAGTGACTCAAGCCTGAGGTAATTACAGATAGCCCAGAAGAAGCATGAAAAATAGATGAGACAATGAATTCCATTTATAAAGTTTACTTCTAGACTATATGTCTCTGAAATGGTTTGAGGGGGCTTCAAATAAAACACACAAACAATGAGAATTCTGTATGGACTCAATATCTTTTCCAAGGAAATATGGAGTAATTAAAATATCTAAACAAGGCCAGGCATGGTGGCTCATGCCTATAACCCTAGCACTCTGGGAGGCCAAGGCAGGAAGATCCCTTGGGCTCAGGAGTTTGAGACTAACTTGAGCAACAGTGAGATCCTGTTATTACTAAACATAGAAAAATTATCCAGGTGTGGTTGTGCATGCCTGTGGTCCCAGCTACTTGGGAGGCTGAGTCGGGAGGATCACTTGAACCCAAGAGTTCAAGGTTGCTGTGAACCAGGCTGATGCCATGGCATTCTAGTCTGGAGAACAGAGTGAGACTATGCTTCAAAAATAAGTAAACAATAAGAGCTTTTCAAATTTGCTATGAGCATACATAATATTCGACTATTTTCATTTGTGCAAGAAAGGGCAAACATACATCATGACATAGCTCTCATAATCAGCATAGGAAAGCACACCACTTATTTAGGAAACTTATAAGTATTCCAAAAACTAAAGTTCTAAAATTCCTCAATAGTAATTAATCTATAAAACATTTTATGATAATGTGTAAATTTACTAAAATGACATGTCAGAGCAAAGATGAATGGTATATATCATAGGAATCTTTCTTACAATTACCTATGAGAGAATCTGAACATGTAACATTAAAACATAATTCAGAAAAGTCAGTTGTTCAAGAGACAAACTTGATGTGGTATAAATTCATGGTTTTAGGCATTTTTCAAGATGTGCTCCAAGGAACACAAAATTCTTAATATGAAAATGTGTTTAAAATGCTCAAACAAGTTGGTGAAATGCTCTGTATTATGTTATAAACCTTTGTATATCCCTATTTAATAATAACACACTATAAGCTCTGAATAGTCCCTCACAAAGAAACACATTAAAAGTTCAACCTAGTATTTCCCAAACACATTTCCACAGAGAAACTGTTTGAAACTAATGCTAGTCAACATTTTGTGGGACCAGGCTTTCACAATTCTCACTTTAAGAAATTCTAAGATCTATATTTAGAATATCAATAAGAACAAATACCATGTTCATGAGTATCATTTTTAATAAACAGTGCTGCCCCTTTTGGATGTTATTTATAAAATAAACAATGCTGGTACTGAGATTTACCATACTGAGCATCTTCTGTGGGTCAAGTAACTATAGCCTACAAATAATTCATCTTATATGACAACCAACAAACTAGACACTATGCCCATCTAATGGATGATGATGATACTTCTTTGAATGCTAGAAAATAGAAATCAGTTTTTATTTGAAAGATTGAGAAAACAACTGTAGTGGAACTTGGGTGTGAGGCAAAATGTGCCCTGATCTTGAGCATAGACTCGCTTTCTACTTGAGAGACCTGAAGCGTTACAGGAATGGCATGTGAGTTGTGGACTTGCAGGAGGGCAGAAAACTGACCTCCAAGAAAGAACGCGCTATGTGAGGTGTGCCAATAAAGATGCTCTGGATTGCAAAAAGTCTCTTGACACTGGAGGCAAAGGTTGTGCCCGAGGTCTGCGGTTTTGTACAAAGAAAGGGGAAGACATTCTATCTGATCTTTTCCAAGTCCTCCCTCATCACTGTTAATGTTGGATAAGCAGCTTGTCTTTTGTCTATTTCTTCTTGTTTTATGATAATAAATAAGGACCCGAGGTTTGCTCAGGAGGGCTCCTCCTTGAGTTCTTCAGTCCTCCGGCACAGACTCCGTGTCAAGACTTTTCATTCCTCAACGCCAAAACGCCTTTATCTGGTTACCCCAGACCCCTTCACTTGAGCTCTAGTGATCTTCCTGTCTCAACCTTCCGAGTAGGGTGGGACTATAGGTATGCATCACTGCACGCAGCTATGATCCTTTTTATTCCTTGTAAAAATGGGATCTCACCATGTTGATCAGGCTGGTCTTGAACTCTATTTTTCTTTTCTTTTTTTAGAGACAGAGTCTCACTTTGTTGCCCTCGGTAGAGTGCCATTGCGTCACAGCTCACAGCAACCTCCAACTCCTGGGCTCAGGCTATCCTCTTGCCTTAGCCTTCGGAGTAGCTGGGATTCAGGTGCCGGCCACAAGCCTGGCTATTTTTTGTTCAAACTGGAGCCAGGATTTAACCAACCACCCTCGGTATATGGGGCCGGCGCCCTACTCACTGAGCCACAGGTGCTGCCCATTGAACTCTTAAATTCAAGAGATTTTCACGCCTCAGGCTGTCAAAATGTTGGTGTTACAGATGTAAACCATCATGCTTTAATTGGAATTTTCAGTTTTGTTAGTGGTGAGAGATGCGGGTCCACTTTCAGTCTTCTATATGTGGCTAACCTGTTCTTCCAGCACCATTTTAAAATTAAATGGGGATTCTTTTCTCCAGCACCATTTTAAAATTAAATGGGGATTCTTTTCTCCAGTGTATGCTTTTTTTTCTGGTTTATCGACAGATGGTAATATGTGACTGGGTTCATCTCTGTGTTCTTTATTTTATTCCATAGATCTATATCTCTATTTTTATGCCAGTACCATGCTGTTTTGATCACTATAGATATGTAGTATAACCTGAAGTCTGGAAACATGATGCCTCTAGATTTATTTTTGTTTCTTAAAATTGCATGGACTATTCAGGTATTTTTCTGGTTCCACATAAAACAAAGTGCTATTTTTTAAAGTTCTTCAAAGTATCACACTAGTGCTTTTGTGGGGATTTCATTAAATCTGTAGATCGCTTTAAGTTGCATGGACATTTTAAGGATGTTAATTCTTCCCAGCCAAGAGCATGGTATATTCTTCCATTTGTTAATGTCTTCTGCTGTTTCTTTCATCAGAGTTTCATAGTTCTCCTAATAGAGATCCTTCACATCCTTTGTTTAGATATGTTCCCAGGTATTTCATTTGAAGAGACAGTGGAGGGTATTGTGTATTTGATTTGTTCCTCAGCTTGACTGTTATTGGAATATATGAAGGCTACTGATTCGTGATTTTATATCCTGAGATGTTACTGTAGCCCTTGATAACTTCCAGGAGCCTTGTGGTTGAGACCCTGATGTTTTCCAAATATAAGAACATATCATCTGCAAAGAGCAAGAGTTTGACTTCCAGTGTCCTCATTTGAATACCCTTGATAACCTTCTCTTGCCTGATTGCATTGGCTAAAACTTACAGCCCTATTTTCAATAGCAGTGGCGATAGTGAAAGTTCTTCCTTGTCTGGTTCCAGTGCTAAGTGGAAATGATTTCAGTTTTACTCCATTCAACATGATGTGGCTGTGGATTTATCATAGATGGCCTATATAAGTTTAAGAAATGTCCCATCTATGCCTGTTTTCTTAAGTGTTCTTGGGAGAAAAGGATGCTGAATTTTGTCAAATACTTTTTCTGCATCTATTGAGAGGATCATATAGTCTTTGTTTTTGCTTCTGTTTATGTGGTGAATTACATTTATGGATTTATGTACATTGAAGAGATAAGGAATGAAATCATTAGATTTCTCAAACAAAACAACAACAAAGATACAAACTATCAAAACTTGTGGGATATTGCAAAGGGAAATTTAAAGTATTGAATTCCCCCATTCAGAAAACAGTGCAAGTCAACAACCTAATAGACCACCTCCAGGAGCTGGAAAAGGTATAGCATGACAATTCTAAACCTACGAAAAGAAAAGAGATAACCAAAATTAGATCAGAATTAAACAAAATTGAGAACACAAGAATAATCTAGAAGATCAGTGAAACAAAGAGTTGGTTTTTGAAAAGATTAATAAAATTGATAAACCTTGGCCAGATTAAGTGGTGTTTTAAAAAGCAGGAATAGACATCCAGCTTCTCTAAGAATTGGATGCATCGGACGGCACCTGTGGCTCAGTGAGTAGAGCGCCGGCCCCATATACTGAGGGTGGTGGGTTCGAACCCAGCCCCGGCCAAACTGCAACAACAACAACAAAAAACAGTCGGGCATTGTGGTAGGCGCCTGTGGTCCCAGCTACTTGGGAGGCTGAGGCAAGTGACTTGCCTAAGCCCAAAAGTTGGAGGTTGCTGTGAGCTGTGTGACGTCACAGCACTCTATGGAGGGCGAGAAAGTGAGACTCTGTCTCTACAAAAAAAAAAGAAAAAAGAATCGGATGCATATCTTCATGAAAGTCAAGTAATTTGTATAGCATTCAATTTTAGAACTACTCTAGCATTTGATAACTGTAAATTGTATATGTTATAGCAAGGCACACATGATGGCGCCCTGGGAGCAATATGAAGCAAGTATTACCATTTCTGTTCCTTAACCAGGAAAAACATTATGAATGATAAGTTTATCTATCTTATTGTAATCATCATAAATTCCTAGAGAGTTGTACTCAACCACATCATCTGCAGCATGAAAAAATATCTAGCTCAGGGGTTTTGTGAGAATGAATTAAGAGGTTTTTTTGAGACTATTTCCAGTTTTCATGAGTATACATCAACCATTATAAAAACATAAGGTTATAGTGCTAAACAATAAAATGACAATGCACAGACTGAACTATTCAGGGCTTCATATATGAAAGCATTTAACAAGTGTTTTGCAATCACTTATTCTTTTCTGTTTGTCTTTGAAGTTACAGAGAAGATAAATAAGCTCAGGGGTTCTTAATCATATGTGCTCATTGAAATCTTCAGCAAAACTTTACAATCAGGGTGGTGCCTGTGGTTCAGCGGGTAGAGCGCGGGCCCCATATACCAAGGGTGACAGGTTCGAAACCAGCCCTGGCCAGCTAAAACAGCAGTGGCAACTGCAACAAAAAATAGCCTGGCATTGAAGCGAGTGCCTGTAGTCCAAGCTTCTAGGGAGGCTGAGGCAAAAGAATTACTGAAGTCCAAGAGTCGGGGATTGTAGTGAGCTGTAATGCCATGGCACCCTACCGAGGGCGATAGAGTGAGACTCTGTCTCAAAAACAAACAAACAAACAAAAAACTTTATAATTTAAGAAAAAAAGCAGGCCAGGCATGGTGGCTCATGCCTGCAATCCTAGCACTCTGGGAGGCCAAGGCTGGTGGATTGCCTGATCTCAGGAGTTCGAGAGCAGCTTGATCAAGAGCAAGATCCCCATCTCAATTAAAAATAGAAAAACTAGATGGGTGTTAAGGCAGATGCCTATAGTTCTAGCTAATCGGGAGGCTGAGGTTAAAGGATCACTTGGGCCCAGGAGTTTGAGGTTGCTGTGAGTATAAAACCATGGCATTCTATCCAGAGCAACAGAGTGAGACTCTGTCTCAAGAAAAGCAGAAAAAGCATAGCCAGTTCTACCACAAATAATTTCATATCATTTTCTAAAGTAATGGACATCAGTACTTTAAAAAGCTTCCCATATGATTCTAAAGAGCAGCTATGATGGAAAACTGAATTATTTGTAAATATATTCAGGTAGGAGCATCAAATGAAGCAGCAGCAAGTGAGTGAAAAAATAGACAATGTAAAAGTATAAGACAATAAATAGAAAGAACACAAAATTCAGAGATGACTGAGAAAGCAAAGAGTCAAAGTAAAATAATTTTCACCATTAGCATAATACTTTTAATAAGGGATAGGCATTGTATAACCATACCAAAAAGTCAATAAACCTTTTCAAGAGGATCCCTTGATGCCAGGAGTTCGAGGAAGACCACACTGGACAATATAGCAAGACTCCATCTCTACAAAAACTGTGTGTGTGTGTGTGTGTGTGTGCATTATCAGGCATGATGGCACATACCTGTAGTCATAGCTACCAGAGAGGCTGGGGCAGGAGCATCACTCAAACCCAGGATTCCAGGGCTACAGTAAGCTCTGATCACATCACGCTACTGCACTACAGCCTAGGCAACAGAGCAAGAGCCTCTTTATTAAAAAACAAACAATAAACCCCAATACCACCTAACTTGAACAGAAATGCTCCCTAACAGCACTCATGAAAGCTTGTTACATTACTGAATCAGCTGGAGGAGACTATAAAGTGCCTGATGCTCAGCTTGCACCCCAGACCAAATAAATCCCTATTTCTAGGGTTTGTACCTTTGGTTTTTAGGTATGTGTATTAATGCTGGTAAAACTCCACAAGTGATTTCAATGTGCAGTACTATTGCTTCTTGAACTTAAACGTTCATAGGAATTACCAGGGTACCCTGTGAAAATGAAGATTCTGGTTTTGCTGGTCTGGGTCCAGGCCTGAGATCTTGCATTCTCAACACTTCTCAGATGCTGCTGAGGCACTTGCTGCTCTCAGGAACACAGTTTAAATAGTAAAATTTGGAAAACTGGTTCTCAAGCTTGGCTGCCTATTGGAATAACCTGGTAAACTTTTCAAACCAAGTAATGCTTTGATTCCAATCCCTAAAAGGCTCGTAAAATTGCAATGGCTAAGCCAATCATTAATATGTCTTTGATTGCTGGTTTCCCTTCTCAATCTTATTCTTCCTTACTGTGCTTTCTCAGAAAATCTTTCAAATCAATTACTCATACTCACACCTAGGGTCAAAATTGACTTTTAGGGAACCCATACCAAGAACCTATCTTCAGTGTTATAACAAACTTCCCTCTGAGTGAGGCATTCTCCTCTCGTTTCAAGATTCAATTTTTTTTCATAGAAATATTTGTTCTTTCCTCTCCAGTCTGATGCTCTTTCACTCTGACAGAGGAAAAAAATTGAAACAAAATAGAAGCTGAGACATTCCACTTTTTTCCTGTCACCTCGTAATATTGCCCCATGCACTCTCAATAAATTAGACTGTGTTTCTGTTGTTGTTGAGAATCTTGGTCTGAAAATAATTTTTAAAAGCCTTGCATGTTATTATTTTTTTTGCAAGCTTCAGCTTATTTTTGTTTTACCTTTTGTGAAATTATTCCTAAGAATTCAGGTGCTTTAGTTTGTATGCATTCTTAGTCATTTTCTTAGAGTTCACTAACCTGGCATTTTCAACTCCCCACAGTGTAAAAGAACAAGCAAATAAAAAACAGAAAGTCTGTAAGTAAAGGTCAGACATTAAGGACTTACCCATTCCATCCATCCATCCACCCATTTCAATCATTCAATCAATGTTTACTGAATATCTACTCTGTGTCAGGGAAGTGTCTAATTACTGGGTAATACACACCTGTAATCCCAGCAGTCTGAGACGCCAAGTGAGGCAGGTGGATCCCTTGAGCTCAGGAGTTTGAGACAAGCCTAAGCAAGAGCGAGACCCTGTTTCTACTAAAAATAGAAAAAAAATAGATGGGTGTCATGATGGGCACTTGTAGTCCCAGGTACCTGGGAAGCTGAGGCAGGGGCATGGCTTGAACTGAGGAGTTTGAGATTGCTGTGAGCTAGGCTATCACCACCACACTCCAGCTTGGGCAACAGAATGAGATTCTGTCTCAAATAAATGAATGAATGAATGAATGAATGAATGAACTCTTGGAAATAGAGCAAAGGAAAGGCCAGACAAGCATTTTGACTAATAAATATTCAGTAATAATAAAGAAGTAAAAAGAAAATAATTTCATATTGTTCCAAGTACTGTAAAGGAAAAACACAGAGTGTGACAGAGGTAGAGATGTATGTTGGAAGGTGCAACTTCATGGAGAGTGGCCACTGATGGCTGCTCTGAAGTTGTGACATTTGTGGTGAATTATAAATGTTCAGCCACTTTATTCATAGGAGAATGTTTTAGTCAATCCCTCACTTCCAATAAGTAAATACAGTGCAATACCAGCTTTGATTTACAAAGCCAGATTAAATTAGAAAGTGGAAAGGGGGCTACTAGTTATAGGTATGCTTAGAATACAAAAAGGTAAGTAATATTATAATAAATTTGTACTGACCCAGGAAAATGTCCATGATGATTTCATGTTTTTTTAAATGTATAGTTAAATGAATTCTAGGATCAAATTGTAGTATCAAAACACATTGCATACCTATATGTACACATATACGTGTGAAATGCTTCCCTTCGCTTTAACATACATGTATTTAAATATTCCGGGAATATAATAATTTTTGCATCAAACTTTTAAAAGTGGTTATCTTCAAAGGGTGGTACAGGGGAAAGTGATAAGGGGATTTTATACATAGTAATTTGTGCCCTCTAAGTATGATAGTTTATGCATTTGCAACAATGTGCATAACTACACAAAAGGACGGGTTGAGAAATTAGAAAAAGGAAAGAACCCAGGCGATGATAGATAGTATGAAGGGAAATATAAAATTAATTTTGAAAATGAAACTGACTGATACAAAATTCTAAAGCATAGCTACTTCTAAAAAATACTTTTAGCCTGTAAATAATCCACATTTCTGGAAGGATATAAGGTTGTGGGTCATTATTGAAGCTTGATCAAAACTTTTGACTTTTTTCCCTTTAGGAGTATCCTTTCAGGAAGCTAGTGTTACCATTTAGGAAGCATTCTATCACAACTAGTAGCATAGAATAATTACGAAACATTTGGCTGTTCACAGGAAGAAGTATTAAATGTGTAGGAAATTAACTTAGTGGAAGCAACTTATTACTCAAGAATGAAAAATAGCAGTGAAATGCAGACGAGGCCATAAAGGAATGGATATTTTCCACTGTGGCTCTCACAGGGTTTTTATTTCATTTTATTTTATTTTTTAGAGACAGAGTCTCACTCTGTCGCCCTAGGTAGAGAGCTGTGGTGTCACAGCTCATAGCAACCTCCAACTCCTGGGCTTAAGCGATTCTCTTTCCTCAACCTCCCAGTAGCTGGGACTACAGGCCCCCACCACAACGCCCAGCTATTTTTTGGTTGCATTTGGTCCCGCCTGGTTGGAACCCGTCAGCCTTGGGGTACGTGGCTGGTGCCATAACCACTGTGCTATGAGCACCGAGCCCTCTCACACGCTTTTAGCCCCTAACTATTCCTCCTTACCATTCTGGATAAAGCACAAACTACCCAGCCTTCAGTTGCTAATTCCAAAGATCAATATCATTCTCTTTTTAAGAATCATTGTGGAGTAATTATTTACAAAATCAGCTGATCTCCAACTGACCCCGTTAATGTTAATAAAGCTCCAGACAAAATCTGCCCTCCTTACCTTAATTCAGAACAATTCTTTGGAGTGTTTTCATGACCCGCAGTTTGAAATAGGTGTCAGTTTAATAGTGCTGTGGTTGATTTTGTTCCACAGATACATTTTTTCTATAATATTATTTAAATATGAGTATAACATTATACAGCTTGGTATAATATAGTTTGATAGTTTAATAGATATTGAAATATAAATAAAATGATATAGTGTGAAAATAATGAAGTATAAATGAATTCACAATGAATACTATTGTGAAAACACAGATTCTTTTATGTCACAGTCTAGGTCAGAAGCCTAGTTTGGCTCAGCTGGTCTCTCAGTCCCAGATTTCACAGCACTGAAGTCAAAGTAGTGCATGGTTAGGTTCTTAACAAAGCCAGCTAAGAGCCAAAACAGGTCCATTTTTTCTCATACTTTGAATCTCTCTGAGTTTCTCTTCATCCTCTTCTCTCTGTCTGTCTTTAAGGGCCACTGTGACTGGATAATCTTTCTGTATAAAGGTCTATAATACAGAGGGCACCAAAAAATGTATACTCATTTTAATAAAATAAAAAAAACTGTATTAAAATTCTAATACTCAACATATAACAACCACAAAAGAAGGACCCAAGTCACATAGAGCATCTCTTGTAATTGAAGAAGTCAAATGTGATTTGAGTGTTACAAATTCAATATAGTTTTTTCCTTTCCTAAAATGTGTGCATGTTTTTTGGCACCCTGTATATTAATGACATATGCAAAGTCCCTTTTTCCATATAAACTTTAATACTCTCCTAGTAAAAACCCCATATGCATATATGTAATTGTATGACATGAATAGAAAAGGAATGAAAGTTATACTTTATGTATATATCATCTGAATTTATCAAAATAAACATATTTCATTTGTATTTTCTTAAAGAAATATTTTTACAGTAGGGAACAAATAAAAATGCATTATTTTAAATTTCAAACTGATTATTTACTCCCATATTTGGAACAATGTTTGTTATTATTTTTATTTTCCATGAGAATCAAACAATTTAGAAATACAGAGGCTGACTTTCCATATATGATATTATAATACCCTAATCCAATACACTCCCTATAACTTTCCTGTTGCTAAGGAGTGAGGATTAGAAAGTGTTATAAGATACATACTGTCTTATAAAGTATAAAAAAGAAATATTATACTATCACTATATGTGATACACTATAATCTCCTTGTAAAGTAAATCCCTACTAATTCTTTGTTGAAACCAAAATTTCTCATGTTTCATAACAAGGAAAAATAGAGAGGTAATAAAATTAGAGAGTCTGATTTTACATCTATAATTATCTTACCATAGCAATGATATGACTTTTTCCTCATCAACATAAGGATGTTGGTTGGCACTGGCCCCATATACTGAGGGTGGTGGGTTCAAACCCAGTCCCAGCCAAACTGTAACAAAAAAATAGCTGGGCATTGTGGCGGGTGCCTGTAGTCGCAGCTACTTGGGAGGCTGAAGCAAGGGAATCGCCTAAGCCCAGGAGCTGTGGAGGTTGCTGTGAGCTGTGTGCTTGGGCACTCTACCAAGGGAGATAAAGTGAGACTCTGTCTCTACAAACAAACAACCAGACAAATAAACAAACAAAAAAAACATAAGGATGTTTATGTATTTTGGATATATGATGTTTTCATATTTTACTAGTAGGATTAAAGAAAATGGTGAAAAATACAGAAATAATATTTAAAATATATATCAATATTTGAAACATAAAGTACTAAATAAATACCCATCAATTTACATTTTTCAGGGAAATGTTTCTTTATGTAACAGTCAGATATTCCATTGTAATTGTTTTGGTAGATAGAAATGTAACCTTTCTTATAGGAAAATATTACTTATAATTAATTAATTTCCAAGGCTAATTTTACATGCTATGCAGAAAAGGGAAGGCTTATACACTGTTGGTAGGAATGTAAAATAGTGCACCTGCTGTGGAAAACATAATTGGTATTCCTTAAAGAACTAAAAGTAGACAAACCAATTGATCCAGCAATGCCATACTGGGTATCTATGTAAAGGAAAGGAAGTCATTTTATAAAAATGACACCTGCACCTGAATTTTTAGTGTAACACAATTCACAATCGCAAAGATAAGCAATCTACCCAAATGTCCATCAACTGATGAGTGCATAAAGAAAATGTGTTATTCACATACCCCAGAGAACTACTCAGTCATAAAAGGGAATGAAATGTCTCACAGCACCTTGGATGGAACCAGGGACCATTATCCTAAGTGAAGTATCTCAGGAATGGTAAAACAAATACCACATGTACTCACTTATAAGTGGGAGCTAAATTATATATGTGTGTGTGTGTATTTATGACCATAAATCTTTGTAGTGGACATTGAAAACTAAGAAGGGGGAATGGTTGGAGAAGTATGAGAGATAAAAATCTACCTGTTGCATATAATGTACACTATAGTTATGACGGGTACTCTGAAAGCCCTGACTTCAGTATGATACAATTCACTTCTGTAACAAAAACATAATACTTGCACTTTGTATATTTTTGAAATAAAAAAATAAAAATGAAGTAATCTAAACAAAAACTTATCAAAGAGAAAATTAGATTATTGCAAAGAACATTTTTACCTGCTCACATTAACTAACATAAGATCAATAGTATTAAGTGTTGGCGAGAATATGTAGAAATGAGCACATGCATACATTCTTTTTTTTGTTTTTATTGAGACAGAGTCTCACTTTGTCATCCTTGGTAGAGTGCCATGGCGTCATAGCTTACAGCAACCTCAAACTCTTGGTCTCAAGCGACCCTCTTGCCTCAGCCTCCAAAGAAGCTGGGATTACAGGAGCCCACCACAACGCCCAACTATTTTTTAGAAATGGAGGTCTCACTTTTGCTCAGGCTGGCCTTAAACTCATGACCTCAAGCAATCAACCCACTTCAGCCTCCCAGAGTGCACATACATACTTTCTTACTGGAATAAATTTGTTAACCATTTTTGGAATATAATTTGTCAAAATCTATCACAATATAAAAAGGTACATACTTTCTGAGCAAGCAACTTCAATTCTAAGTATTTAATTTCTAGAAATATCCACATGTGTTCAGTAATTAATGTTCAAGATTTTCATTTCAGCATTGACTAAATAAACAAATTCAGAATAGGTATCAGGATAGTGATTAAATAAATTGCATTACAGCCTCTCTATTTAATATTTCTCAGTGCTTTAAGAGAACTATACATAGCTGGAGGAAATATTTATAAATCTCTATAATAGGAAGGAACGAAATATATATGGGTACCTGCACATCCATGTGTAATAGAAATATAAATGAACAAATACCTATCAAACTGTGGACAAAGGTAATTCTCTAAGCAATAGAATAACAGAGGGAAAATCATGGCATTTCTGTTTGACTCTTTCATTGTGTATCATTTGGATCTTTTACATGTATTTTTTCTTCTAATACCTGTGGAAGGAAGGAAGAAAAGGAGGGAATTCACCTAAATCAGTGTTTTAATTTTCAATGATAAGATTGTACTTCCTTTGAGAAAATTGTTTGAAAAGCAATACTCATTTTTGTTTTGCTATTTATTTTCTGCTAATAGTGTGATGATATTGAAGCTTATATTTCCTTAGTCATAATTTCTGTCAAACTTACAACTTAAAATATATACAAAAGAAGTGAAAGTGAATTATAAATAAGGAAATGATAGGTGTTCAAAGTGGGTAAACATAATATTGGGTTATTACATTTTTTCCATTTTTATTCATTTCAATTTTAGATTAATAAGTGTATGAAGGTATGTATGATTAGGTTACATTGTTTGTAAGGTTAAAGTCCCTGTTGTAGTTGCGTCCTTCATATAGAAAGCATGCCATATACAAGTGCATTGCACTTATTGGGTGGGAACATACTGAACCCATCCTCCCCTCCCCCTACTTGAATTTGATTGAGGTATTTTTCTTACGTGGACCTGTAGTTGTTAATCTACTGGTTTCAATTTAGTACTGAATACATTTGATGCTTGTCTTTCTATTCTTGTTAAACCTGGCTTAGGGGAATGTTCTCCAAATTCTTCTAGGTTGTTACAAAGGATACAAAAATTTTATGTGTCATACATTTACCATTACTTTCCCCCTACACATTTTTCTCTCCTGAATTCATATCAACGATTCTAATAAAAGCAAATATTAGCCTGTCACATCTTAAATAAACGTCATTATTAAATGTCATTTCCCTTTCATTCTCACATAGTTTGCTCTCCATTGCTGATATTAGTATTGGATATATAGACAAATGATGAACAATTTTCACTGTCATTGTGAACATAAACATGCATATTTTACTTTAATTTCTCCATTTTTATTCATATTTTCTTTTCCCATCCCTTTCTTGTATCATACATTCCCACAATGTGAAAATCAATGGTTCTAACCATACAGTATGCAATCTAATTTTTATATATTAACTAATTCGACAAATATGTATTGATTGCTTTATAAGTACTTGATACTATTTCGGGCACTAGGGATCCAGTACTTTATAAAATCACTGTCCATCATGGAGCTTCTATTTTAGTGGGAGATGACAGATCACAAACATAATAAATTAACATATGCTCCATCAACTTGTAATAATTGCTAGAAAAATAATGAAGAGAATGGGGAATGCTGGTGAAGGGCTAGAGTGGAGTCCCTCAAAGTGATAGGAAGTTTATAAGGGAGCAAGGAGATGTCCAGGGAAGTGATTTATGTCAGAGGAAATAGGTGCAAATGACTGAGGCAGAAATGTAGTTGGTGAGTATTTCTAGAAGAATAGGGAACTCAGTACATTGAACTAGTTGAGTATGGGGATAAAATCATAGGAGGTGGTAGGGGGATAGTGATGGTGAGGCAATCAATGGAGGCTTTTTTTTCTGTGTTTTTTTTTTTTATTAAATCATAATTGTGTACATTAGTGCAGTCATGGGGCA
This sequence comes from Perodicticus potto, assembly GCA_963574655.1. Lineage (NCBI taxonomy): Eukaryota > Metazoa > Chordata > Mammalia > Primates > Lorisidae > Perodicticus > Perodicticus potto. Next base: position 89 of record CAUYRH010138844.1, on the reverse strand, counting down.
CAATGTGCTGACTTCATATACAATCTGAAATATTTTCATCAAACTGTTTAACATAGCCTTCATGGCCTTTTAATCACTATATGAAGACA
>CAUYRH010138842.1:0-10858 GCA_963574655.1 Perodicticus potto | reverse complement strand
CCAGCCATGTACACCTGAGTTGGCGGGTTCGAATCCAGCCCGGGCCCGCCAAACAACAATGACGGCTGCAACCAAAAAATGGCCGGGCATTGTGGCAGGTGCCTGTAGTCCCAGCTACTTGGGAGGCAGAGGCAGGAGACTCGCTTGAGCCCAGGAATTGGAGGTTGCTGTGAGCTATGATGCCACAGCACTCTATCCAGGGTGACAGCTTGAGGCTCTGTCTCAAAAACAAACAAACAAACAAACAAAAAAAGAAACTATTTTGTTCCATTTCTGTTATGATTTTGATTTCTATTGATTAATTTAGAGATAATTTGCGTCTTTCTATTTGATTCTGTCACAGTTCTTTGGTTGAAAACAATAAAAAGGGCTAGGCAGGCTCGGCGCTTGTGGCTCAATGGGCTAAGGTGCCAGCCACGTACACCTGAGCTGGTGGGTTCGAATCCAGCCCGGGCCCGCCAAACAACAATGATGGCTGCAACCAAAAAAAAAATGGCCAGGCATTGTGGCGGGCGCCTGTAGCCCCAACTACTTGGGAGGCAGAGGCAAGAGACTCACTTGAGCCCAGGAATTGGAGGTTGCCTTAAGCTGTGATGCCAGGGCACTACCCAGGGTAACAGCTTGAGGCTCTGTCTCAAAAAAAAAAAAGGGCTAGGCACAGTGTATCGTGCCTGTAATCCTAGCACTCTGGGAGGCCAAGGCGGGTGGATTGCTTGAGCTCATGAGTTTGAGACTAGCCTAGACAAAAAGAGAGATCCCATATTTACTAAAAATAGAAAAATCAAGGCAAGAGGAGCTGTTGAGCCCAAGAGTTGGAGGTTGCTGTGAGCTATGACACCATGGCACTATACTCAGGGCGACAGCTTGAGACTCTGTCTCAAAAGAAAAAAAAAAAGAAAGAAAGAAAAACAAAACAAAACAAAAAAACCGTAAAAACAGATTTTTCAGCCAGTACTATGGCTCACTCCTGTAATCCCAGCACTCTGGAAGGCTGAGGCGGATAGATTGCTTGAACTCAGGAGTACGGGACCAGCCTAAAGAAGAGTGAGACCTTGTCTCTACTAAAAACAGAAAAACTAGCCAGGCATGGTGGTGGGCACCCATAGTTGCAGCTACTTGTGAGGCTCAGGCAAGAGGATTGCTCAAGCTCAAGAGTTTGAGGGTGCTGTGAACTATGATGCCAGGGCACTCTACCCAGGGCCATAGAGTACGACTGTTTAAAAAAAAAAAATCCTTTCTTTCAACACTAAGAAAAGAAATATCAGATGACATTAACAAATGGAAGAACATACCATGCTCCTGGCTGGGAAGGATCAACATTATTCAAATGTCTGTACTAGCCAAAGCAATCTACAGATTCAATGCAATCCCCATTAAAATACTAACATCATACTTTGAAGAACAGGAAAAAATAGTTCTTCGTTTTGTGTAGAACCAGAAAAAAAAACCCATTTACTCAAGGCAATTCTTAGTCATAAAAACAAAGCTGCATTATTCTATCAGACTTCAGGTTATTTTACAAGTCCACAGTGATCAAAACAGCATGGTATTGGCACAAAAATAGAGACAAAGACATATGGAACCAGATAGAAAATCAAGAGATGAAATCAGCCTCTTACTGCCCTCTGATCTTTGATAAACCAAACAAAAGCATACACTGGGGAAAATAATCCCTGTTTAATAAATGGTGCTGGGAGAACTGGTTAGCCACACGTAGAAGACTGCTATTGGACCTGCACCTTTTACCACTTACAAAAGTTGACTCAAGATGGATGAAAGATTTAAAACTAAGACACGAAATAATAAAAATTCTAGAAGAAAGCATAGGCAAAGATTTTAAAAGAAGACTTCAGTGGCAATGGCAACAACAACAAAAATAAAGAAATGGGATTCAATTAAGCTGAAAAGCTTCTTCTGCACAGCTAAGGACATAACAAGTAAAGTAAACAGACAACCTCCAGAATGAAAAAGATATTTGAATGCTATGTATCTGACAAAGGGTTGATAACTAGAATCTATAGAGAACTCGAAATTAATCAACAAAAAAAGAGTCAATAATCCCATCTATTGCTGGGCAAGAGACATGAGCACAACATTCTTTGAAGACAGATAAATGGCCAAGAAACGTGTGAAAAAATGGTTGTCCCTAATCATCAGAGAAATGCAAATCAAAACCACCCTGAGATATCACCTAACTCCAGTGAGACTAGCCCAAATCACAAAGTCCCAAAGCCGCAGATGCTGGCATGGATGTGGAGAGAAGGCAACTTTGTTGTAGGACCCCAAACTAATACAGTATGGAGAATCCTGAAAGAATTCAAAATAGACCTTCCATTTGGTCTTGCAATCCCAATACTAGGCATCAACTCAGAAGAAAATAAATAATTTTATCATAAGGACATTTGCAGTAGATTTTTTATTGCAGCTCAATTTATAATTGCCAAGATGTGGAAACAAACTAAGTGCCCATCGACCCTGGAATGGATTAATAAACTGTGCTATATGTACACCATGGAATACTATTCAGTCATAAAAAGAGGGAGACTTCACATCTTTTGTATTAACCTGGATGGAGTTGAAAAACCTTCTTCTCAGTAAAGTATTACAAGATGGAAAAGCAAGTATCCAATGTACTCAATACTAATATGAGGCTGGTAGATGAACCAACACATGCCCATGGAAGAGAAAATTTCACGTTGATTCAAGTTGGGGGACGGGGGAGAAAATGGGGGTGAGAAGAGGTGGGAGGGGGATTGGTGTGGGCACCTAATGGGCACAATGTAAGGGTATATGGCACACCTCCTGAGTTCAGGACACAACTACAGCAGGGACTTTACCTAACAATTGCAAACATTGTAACCTAATTGTTGGTACCCTCATATTAATCTGCTATTTAAAAAAAATGCATTCTTTCCATTAGAAGAAAAAGGCTTCTTGGTTTTAGTTGTATAAAAATAAACCTTTTTTTAAGTTGAAATATTTGTTAGGAAAATTATAGATTCATACATAGTTGTAAGAAATAATACAGAAATACACTGTGAACATTTTGCCCAGTTTTCTTCAATAGTACTATTTTGCAAAACTGTGGTTTAATATCACAATTAGAATGTTGACATTAATCCACCAATCTTATACGAAATTATTGTAGTGTCTCTTTGAAATTTAATATTATTTTAATTGACAAATCATAATTGTGTAAAGTAATTGTAAAATGTGATATTTGAACAAATGTTTGCCATATGGAAAGATTAAATCAAGTTAATTAATATGCACATATTCATCACCTCGACTGTGTATCATTTTTTGTGGTGAGACATTTGAAATTTACTTTGAGTTATTTTGAAATATATAACACGTTATTATTATTATTATTTGAGACAGAGCCTCAAGCTGTTGCCCTGGGTAGAGTGCCGTGGCATCATAGCTCATAGCAACCTCCAACTCCTGGGCTCAAGCAATTCTCCTGCCTCAGCCTCCCAAGTAGCTGGGACTACAGGCGCCCGCCACAATGTCTGGCTATTTTTTGGGGGGGGGGGTGCAGCTGTCATTGTTGCTTGGTGGGCCTAGGCTGGATTCGAACCCGCCAGCTCAGGCATATGTGGCTGGCGCCTTAGCCACTTGAGCCATAGGCGCTGAGCCTATAATACATTATTATTCACCATAGACACCCTGCTGTGCAATAGATCTCAAAAGTTAATTCCTCTTGTCCATCTGAAACTTTGTACCCTTTGACCAACCACTCCCCATTTGCTCCCTTCTCCCTCAATCTACCAATCTTACTACCTTTCCCCAGTTTCACTTGCGCTCGTTTATGTGGGTGCATATTTAGTTCTACGCAGTTTTATCACACAGGTAGGTTTGGATATCTACCACCACAGGCAAGATACAGAACAGACCCATCACCACAAGGAAGCCTTTTGATAATTATACCAATCTCCCTCATGCCCCATCTTCATCTCTAGCCCCTGGTAACCACTTACTTATCTGTTTTCCATTTCTAACATTCTGTCATTTCAAAATATTTTGTAGGGCGGTGCCTGTGGCTCAAGGAGTAGGGTGCTGGCCCCATATACCAGAGGTGGCAGGTTCAAACCCAGCCCTGGCCAAAAAAAAAAAAAAAAAATATATATATATATATATATATGTGTGTGTGTGTGTGTGTGTGTGTGTGTGTGTGTTATAAATAGGGGTGGTGCCTGTGACTCAGTGGGTAGGGTGCCAGCCCCATATACCAAGAGTGGTGGGTTCGAACTGGGCCCGGCCAAACTGCAAAACAAAAAAATAGCCGGGTGTTGTGGTGCATGCCTGTAGTCTCAGCTACTTGGCAGGTTGAGGCAAGAGAATCGCCTAAGCTCAGGAATTGGAGGTTGCTGTGTGCGGTGGTGGCACAGCGCGCTACTGGGGGCAATAAAGTTAGACTCTGTCTCAAAAAAAAAAAATTATAAATAAAATCATATAGTATATAACTTTTTTTTTTTTTTTTGAGACAGAACCTCAAGCTGTTGCCCTGGATAGAGTGCAGTGGCATCACAGCTCACAGCAACCTCCAATACCTGGGCTCAAGCGAGTCTCTTGACTCCACCTCCCAAGTAGCTGGGGCTATAGGCGCCCACCACAATGCCTGGTCATTTTTTTTGGTTGCAGCCGTCGTTGTTTGGCGGGCCTGGGCCGGATTTGAACCCGCCAGCTCAGGTGTACGTGACTGGCACCTTAGCCCGTTGAGCCACAGGCACCGAGCCAGTATATAACATTTTGTTGAGCATAAAATTCCCTGGAGGTTGTTGCATGTTCCAATAGTTTATTCCATTTTATTGTTGAGTAATATTCCTTGGTATGTATATTCTAGCTTTTGACAAAAATGAAGATTTCTAACTGAGGCTGAAACCAAGCATTAAGTGGAAAATGCCCTATGATTAGAGCTTGTCAGTTCAATGATGTTGGTCTGCAACTACTTTTGAGAATACAATGATATCCACATCTCATGCAATATCAAACAAAAACAAAAACAGAACAAAACTAAGAAAGTGCTCAGCAAGGGTTGTTCTTTATTTTGTGTTGCAACTCCAGTTGCAATTACCCTGGGTTCCTGGCAAGCCCAATTCTTGTCTGCAGAGGGAAGCCATGGCAGAAGGCTACAGCTTGACGCGTTGCCTTGGTTCTGTGCCTGGGTAACAGGTGAAGAAGTGTTCTCACCTCCAAATGTCAGAGCCTCCCAAATGGTCTTGATCGCAGTTCTCACTTCATAAAAGGGGATCTTTGCTCCAAGATAGTTAAATGATTTGCCTCAGGTCAGTCAGCTGTTTTTATGCTGAACCAATGTTACAAACTGTCCTCTGGACACTTGAATAAATGGCTCCATTTTATATTTTGTTTTACAAATGGAGTCCTGGCTTTTTAGCGTGATTAAAACTGCATAACTAACTTCTGTGCACAGTGCAAGCCCATAACAATTCAGAGCCGGAAAAGGTCCTACTGATCCCTGCCTGCTTCATCTGACTGTCCTACCTTCACTTTCAACTTTCCCTTACTTCTCAGCCTTCTGGATGTTTCCTCGAAGGAGTTTCTGCTATACTGTGTGCTCGTTGGAGTCAGGATGAATGGTCATAGTATAATGAGGGGACAAAGATTTGACCTCAGGCTTTGAAGTCTGGAAGTTTCCTAAACTAAGAATTCTGAACATTTTGTTTTAACTTTTACTTATAGATACAGGGCAGCATGCTATGTGTTTATTTATTAACCATAATACAATCATTTGTAGTTATATTATGAATAGTAACTTCAACTGCTGACCTCAGTGTAAGCCCATAAAAACTCAGAACATTTCTGAAATTTGCAAATAAAATTAAATGCCACAACAAACACAGATAGTGCAGCATCTCTTTCTTCTAAGGAAACGCAGCAGGGTCTCTTCACTTAAGGAGTACCTCCGGAATAGACAAGGGAGATAAAAAGATGAAAAATAGCTGCGTGCTCAACACCATGCTGGGCCCTTTGCACGTGCCATTTCTCTTAATACATAAGAGGGACTTGAGTTCCAGAGCTTAAATAATAACCTCTGGTTCTGCCAGGAGTAAGTGCTGAAAATGACTTTCAAACCCAGGTCTAGCTGGCTGTTTGTCACCCTAGTCTACACGGCCCTCAGGAGCACACATTCGGCAAAAGGTCACCATGTAGAAGAAAGGATCTCGGCAATATTGAAGAGTCCATCACATGGTGTTTGACAGCAGTTCACTATTATCCTCAGTTTCTCTGTCTAGGGTTAACCCACCATCTAAAAATATTAAATGGAAAATTCCAGAACTAAATAATTCATAGGTTTTAGACTGCATGCCATTCTGAGTGGCATGATGAAATCTTGAGCCAGCCCATTCCGTCTTGCCATGGACATGAACTATCCCTTTGTCCAGCAGATTCGTGCTGTAGCATCTCCTGTCCGGTTAGTCACTTCATAGCAGTTCTTTCGTCCAAGTGACCCTTATTTCACCCAACAACGGCCCAGAGCTCAAGAGCAGTGATGCTGGGAATTCAGATGTGAAGAGAAGCTGTAAAACGCTTCAGGTAAAAAGGTAAAAATTCTCCACTTTGTAAGGAAAGAAACCAAAATGTGAGACTAAGGTTACTATGATCCGTGGTAAGAACAGGCTTCTATCGATGAGATCGTGAAGAAGAAAAGAGCGATTCATGTCAGCGTGCCGTTGCAGCTCAAACTGCAAAAGTCATGGCCACAGGGTGTGACGAGTGCTTAGTTAAAACGGAAAAGGCTACATGTGTGGGTGGAAAACCCCGAACAGAAGCGAGAAACGAGTTCTGATTGCGGTGATGGTGGCAATCGGGATTGGTACTATCTAAAGTTCAGGCACCACGGGGGTCTTGGACTGCACCCCCTCGGGTGGGGTGAGGGGGCTATTGCAGTCAGAACTCTTATCAGTTGCCAGGAGCAGAAACTCAGCTTGTATAGGCGTAAGCTAAGCTGGGTATTTTCGTCACTCATAAAAAGGAAGGGCAGGGATGTGGCCAAGGCCCCTGGAGCAGGGCTCCTGCTGTTGACCCTCCCCACAGCTCTGCAGGCCAGCCTCTTCTGCCTCTGCACAGGACCTTCCTTCTCAAAGGGCGTGCAGCCACAGGCACCTCCACACCTGACCTGTCTGTGACCTGAGCAGCAAAAGACCCTCTTTTCAAACCCAGGAGCAGCTAATAAAATCCTGGGGCATCCCCGGCCTGATCACTGATGGTAGGGAGGGTGCTTACCAGGAACCCAACTATGTCGGACTGGGGGGTACAGTCAGTTCCCAGAGAAAATGGGAGGACAGGTAGGTCTGACAAAGACCAGGAGCAGTGTATGCTGCAGTCAGCATGAGGGTTCGGCTGTGGTCTGCGGTGAGTATTTTGAATGATACACACACTTGGTTTTTAGAGAGTGAATATTGTGGCTCTCACTAAAGCCATGAATTTAGGGAGGCTGCCTGTTCCAAACTCTTCAATGTATACTTGCCATCAGCTCAGGGGTGTTCCTGCACATCAAACACTCCCCCAAGCTACTGGGCAAGCCAATGAGTTCACAGTAAGAGGAACAAACCTCGAGAACTCTGTACCTACTTTCAAGCCTTCTAACAGGCTGAACAATGCTTCAGAATGTTGTATGATGAGCAGAGGATCAAGGAATCAAAGGTGGTAGGGGGTGGCCCAGGGGGTGCTTAGTACATTTCTCTGCTTCTTATAGGGCACAAATTGCCAGCCAGTGGCATCCCAGGTGCTCTCCTGTGCTTGCTCTCTGACTCCAGAATCTCCGGCCTTGGTGCAGTCTGTTCTAACACCGACTCCTCGATTCCTGCTCTGCGGGCTCTGCTCGTCTAGATTCCAGGCAGATGTTATCCTTTTGTTGACAACTGGGTTAGGCAAAGGCTGAGTTTTACAAAAGCTTCAGAGACTATATGATCCTGTTTCCTTTCCCAAGAGTGTTCTACTGCATAACAGCAACAGTGATCATTTCCTGAATGCTTCTTACTAGATACCAGCACTTTTGTGCCTCTAAGCCTATAAGAAATAATTTTTAATGGAAAAATTTAATAAAATTTTTTTATTTTTAGTAAAGAAACGAATGTACTTTTTAAAAAAGTTAAACGGTTCTTTGGGCTTTTATTACATGTGTATGAAAATGGTCTCTTCCTTCCCCATTCCTGATTTCTATCCCCAAGACACAAACAATTTCAATCTCTTAAGCTGTTTTTTTTTTTGGACTATTTCCCCCTGGGTTTCCAAAGGATGTGCTTTTACCGCTATTTTTTTTCTTTTTAGAGACAGAGTCTCACGTTGTCGACCTTAGTAGAGTGCCGTGGCATCACACAGCTCACAGCAACCTCCAACTCCTGGACTTAGGTGATTCCCTTGCCTCAGCCTCCCAAGTAGCTGGGACTACAGGTGCCCGCCACCATACCCAGCTATTTTTTTGTTGCAGTTTGGCCGGGGCAGGGTTGGAACTCGCCACCTTTGGTATATGGGGCGAGCGCCCTACTCACTGAGCCACAGGCGCTGCCCAGCTGCTATTTCTTGATATTTGAATTTTAGATCTATATTGCTTTCCTTCTATTGAGGATGAGGACTTAGCATTTTTGCAACCCTGTTTCCACCCCGTACTTTTCTTTCTCCCCATCTCCCAGAGGGTTGAGACACACTTTTTTAGTTAAAGCATCACGGAGAGTTTACATAATTATGAGTATAAGAATGTTATACACCGAAGTAAACACGGCAATCCTTTCCTGTACATTTCTTACTAGATAATACTAGCAGTTCATATACTCTAGTAACTTTTTAAAATAAAGGGCATATGGGAGATAAAATTTTTAATTTTTTAATTTTAATTTTTTATTTTTTGCAGTTTTTGGCTGGGGCCAGGTTTGAACCTGCCACCTCCAGTATATGGGGCCAGCACCCTACTCCTTTGAGTCATAGGCACTGCCTGGATAAAAATTTTTAAACTCCATCTTTTTAATGGCTGAATAGTATTCCCTGGTATACATATACCACAGCTTGTTGATCCATTCCTGGGTTGCTGGGGATTTAGGTTGTTTCCATATTTTGGTGATTATAAATTGAGCTGCAGTCAATAGTCCAGTGCAAATGTACTATCTGGATGGAGTTGGAACACATTCTTCTTAGTAAAATATCACAAGAATGGAGAAGCAAGAATCTAATGTACTCAATTCTAATATGAAACCAGTAGAAGATCTAATACGTATCCACGTAAGTAAAAAACTCAAATCAATTCAAGGGGAATGAGGGCGTAGGGGGGTAGGAGGGACAGGGACGTGGGTTATAGTATGGCGCACCTCTTGGGGGTGGGACACAACTATAAGAGGGACTTTACCTGGCAAATGCAAACAGTGTAACCTAATTCTTGGTACCTTCAATGAACCTGAAACAATAAAAGTAATACAATCGAACGTGAAAATATCTTTAATTGTTTAAAAGGAAAAAAACCCCAAATTATCCAAAAAAAAATTTTTTTTTAAACTATGGAGATTGAAAATATCTATTTTTATTGCACACCTGATTGACAGGAATTCTGGGCACAATTCTAGTTTGAGCACTGCTTCCCTTTGGAATTATAAAGGCATCGTCCCTGGTCTTCTAGGTTCCAAAGAAGTCTGCTGTCACTCTAATTCCTGCTTCTTTGTATGTGACTTCTTGCTTTTTTCTTTTCTTTAGAAGCTTTTAGTGTTGTCTCCTTTATCCTTGGTGAGACATGGGATATATATGTCTATTTTTGAATAGGTAATACATTCACACTGTTCAAAATTCAAAAGTGTACCAAAGGGTATGAATTGAAAATCTCTCTCCCAGGTTCTGCGCCTGTGGCTCAAGCGGCTAAGGCGCCAGCCACGTACACCTGAGCTGGCGGGTTCGAATCCAGCCCAGGCCCACCAAACAACAATGACGGCTGCAACCAAAAAATGGCCTGGTGTTGTGGTGGGCGCCTGTAGTCCCAGCTACTTGGAAGGCAGAGTCAGGAGACTCGCTTGAGCCCAGGAGTTGGAGGCTGCTGTGAGCTGTGATGCCACGGCACTCTACCCAGGGTGACAGCTTGAGGCTCTTTCTCAAAAAAAAAAAAAAAAAAATCTCCCTCCCAATTCTGTTCTCTAACCAACTAGTCTCCGTCACTGAGGCAATCATTATTAGATATTTCTTAGGCATGCCTTCCAGAGATATTCTGTGTATAAAAGCAAAAAAGTATCATTTTTTCAAGCAGTAGGACCATACGATGGCTGATTATTGTGTTTTCTAAAGACAGATCCCAGGGTATATCCTATCCTACCGACTCTACTTACCATATGACATTGACATTCTTCACAATGATATTTATGTCTCTTTCCTTGAACAGGAGGACCTCTGTGACTGTCTTAGCCAACAAAATACAGTAGTAGTGACCTTGGTCAGTTTCTTGCCTTTTGGGACACTGGCTCTTGAAGTCCAGCCGCCATGTTGTGAGGCAGCCCAGCTGCCATGCTGCAAGGAAGCCCAGGACACAGGAAGAGGCAACAGTAAGTGATTCCACGGACAGCCCCAGCAGAGGTCCTAGCCGACAGCCAGAATTAATCACCAGATGTGAGAGAAGACATCAGATGATATCAGCCTCCAGGCATCAAGTCACTTCCAAGTCTTTTCTTTTTTTTTTTTTTTTTGAGACAGAGCCTCAAGCTGTCACCCTGAAGAGAGTGCCGTGGCATCACAACTCACAGCAACCTCCAACTCCTGGGCTCAAGCGAGTCTCCTGCCTCCGCCTCCCAAGTAGCTGGGACTATAGGCGCCCGCCACAACGCCCGGCCATTTTTTGATTGCAGCCATCATTGTTGTTTGGCGG
>CAUYRH010138839.1:0-36783 GCA_963574655.1 Perodicticus potto | reverse complement strand
CGCTTGAGCCCAGGAATTGGAGGTTGCTGTGAGCTGTGATGCCACAGCCTCTATCCAGGGTGACAGCTTGAGGCTCTGTCTCAAAAAAAAAAAAAAGATTAGCAGTTATAAGCCAGGAGCAGTGGCTTATGCCTATAATCCTAGCACCCTGAAAGACTGAGGTGGGTCGATTGCTTGAACTCAGTTCAAGACCAGCCTGAGCAAGAGCAAGACCCTGTCTCAAAAAAATAGCTGAGTGTTGTGGTGTGCGGTTGTATCCCAGCTACTCGGGAAGCTGAGGCAAGAGGATCACTTGAGCCCAAGAGTTTGAGGTTGCTGTGAGCCGTGTGACGCCATGGCACTTCACTAAGGACAACAAAGTGAGACTGTCTCAAATAATAATGAAAAGAAGATTGGTGGTTAGGCCAGGCCTTGAAGGAGGCATTTACCTGGGGGACGGGGACTAGGGAGCAGATTCCAAGGACCCTCCTATGCACACACTTGGAGGTGAGAGCTTGTTGACCACGTGTCTGACCCAGATTTCCCAAACCCATTGCTGCTCTGTAGCTTCCCAGTGTCCCCCACTCCCTCACCCCAAGAATACCCTGTAACTGCCATAAGTACTTATGTAGTACTGGGTGCCCAGTACTACAGAAGCCACATGAGCTTTGGAGTTGACAGTTCTGGGTTCAATTCCCAGTCTGGCCACTTTTCAAACTGGCTTTGTATAGGTACTTCCCTTGTGGAAAGATGGTGCCCATTTCCTTGCAGGGCAGTATGAGAATCCACTGAAGCAGCCCCTCAGCCCCCTGGGACCCTCAAGTCACCACAAGACTTGAGTGCAGGGGAAGGGAGTACTGTGTGCCAAGCTGACTATCTTAAGGGCAGTCAGAAGATGCTTAAGCACCAACTTGGCAGAAGGGGCCTTCTGTGCCAGCCCAGTTCTTATGTGTAATGTTCACTTCCCATCAACTTCTGGGAAATGGAGTGCGCTGGTGAGGCTCTGCTTCCTTAAGATCTTCCAGCTAGTTAAGTGACCACTGTAGGGTAGGAGGAAGCCACATCCTGCTTTTGTGTCCTAAGGTTGGAGCTGAGATGTGTTTGCCCTAGGCTGTGTTTGGGGGAGGTGGGGAGGAAGGGTTCTGTTAGGTAGTTATCAGGGCAGGTGTACAAAGGTGAATGGGTGCCAGATGGACATGCAGCACCCTGAGGTGCCCTGCCTACAAGTGGATCCAGACCTGCTGGCCAAGCTGGGTTAGGGAGGCATCAGGGAACTTGGGTATGGCTAAACTCAATTCAGTAGTTCTTACCACAGTGGATCCTTGGCAGAGGAAACTCCCAGAATTCATTTCCCTACAAGTCTTCCCTAAGCTCACCTCCCAACCCAGCTCTATGATAGGAGCTGGGGACCCAGATGGAGACGAGGCCCCTGCCAGCTTGGAGCTCAGTCTGGTAGGGAGGCAGACGTGGGAACAGTGGGGCCGAGTGTGATCAGCACTATACGAGAGAACTGCAAAGCTGGTGGGGTTGGGGGTGGGGGCTCTTTGGCAATGAGTTGGTGCCCTCCAGGACACAAAATCAGATGTGCTGGTGGCACCAGTTGCTCGGTCAGGAGGGCACCGGCCACATACACTGAGGGTGGCAGGTTTGAACCTGGCCTGGGGCAACTAGAAAGACAGTGACAACTGCCACAAAAAAAATAGCTGGGCCTTGTGGCTTGTGCCTGTAGTCCTAGCTACTTGGGAGGCTGAGGCAAGAGAATCACTTAAGGCCGAGAGTTGGAGGTTGCTATGAGCTAAGACACCACGGCATGACCCATGGAGACAGCTTGAGACTGTTTCAAAAACAAAACCCATATGTGCCCAGGGAGAGAAACACATCTGGATGGGCTCTAGTGGTTTAGAGTGAATGAGCATGGAGAGCAGGTGGAAGAAAGGAGTGGCTGAAGCTGAGATCAGTAAGACAGCTTTTTTAAAAGTTGAGATGGGGTCCTTCCATGTTGCTCAGGCTAGTCTTAAACTCCTGGGTGTAAATGGTCTTCCCACCTTAACCTCCTGAGTAGCTGGGATTATAGGTCTGCACCACCATGCCTGGCAGCAGCCCACTTCAGAAGCTGTTCCTTTGGGAAGCCACCCATTCTCTGTCCGTGTGGTTTACATGGGGTTGGGCTTATACCCGCTGCAAGCGCTCATATACACCACGCACACCTAGAATGTGTGGGCCAGGTAGGAAGGTTGCAAGTGACAGAACTGTCCTCCATCTGACTTAGTGTTAAGAGGATGTGGGGCAGATCTGGGATCTTAGCTGCAGGTCCCAAACTCATCAGGGCATGATCACCAGAAGCAAGATGCTATAGCCATTTATGTTTTTGCATTTTAGAGTTTGACTCCAAACCCAAGGAGCCGGAATGGCCAGGTTGGAGCCTGCTCCCTGTGCATAGGGGAGAAGGGCATTTGGGTTCACGGGTCCACCGTGATGGTGCCCACGAGGGCAGTAATTTCTTCAGTGAAATCAGGGTGCTTGTATTCAAAAGAAAAGGAAATGGATACTGGGTGGCCATCTACTTAGGCCATATGGAACACATCCCTTCCTCCCAAGTTATGACCATTCAGATTGGTTCACCAATGTACCCTCAGCCAAGGGTCCAAGAAGAGTCATTTGTAGGTTTTTTGGGTTTTTGCTCAAGCTATTGAGAAAAGATTTGGGGTTCTCTTTCCTCTGGGGATGGATGGCAGTATATGAGCCTAGAGCATTGGGGGCATTCACATCACCATCTGGGGAGAACTTGCCTGAGAATGATGCAACACACAAGCAAAGTGGAAAGAAGCAGATAACATGCTTGATGCCAGAACACCTGAAACCAACTGTGACCAAAGCTAGAATCAACCCCAGGGTTTGCCAGTTACATGAGCCAATTCTTTTTGAGCTCAAGCCTATTTGGAGTTCTGTCACTTGCAACCCCAATGTCCCAGCTCCTATGGTGGTGGAAAATCACCTTAAGCACTGGACTAAAAATAGAGAACCCAGTTAAGAGGCAGATAGACAGCCAGGTTCAGAGTGGCCTCTGTAAGCCTGGACCTCAGAGTAGACAGCGAGGTCCTCACTAGGGGTCATCTCTGTCCCCTCAGGGCAGCATGTTCATGGAGGCAAGGGTTTTGGATTCAGCATTAGGTCCTCCTCTCTGTGCTCCTTCCTAGCATGCCTGCTGGAGACACAGTGAGAGGCGCTGTGATTTGGGAAGGAGTCACACAGGGGTGCTTGCATACTCCCCGCTTCAGCCCCTGCCCCCTGTGTGTATGCAGTGCCTGTTGGGATGAGGCTGGAGTCTGGACGTGTGTGCTCTCTTCAGGCTTAGCTGTGTGCACGTCGAGGTTTCAGACCTCGGCGTCTTGGCTGATCCGTGCACCACACATCAGCCCCATGTGCCCAGCCAGACAGCCTGTCGCCAAGAGCTGAGTGTCACTGTGTGCATTCCCTATGCAGGTGCCCTCGGGTGTGAGCCCAGCACCCTTGAGTGCTGGCCCTCAGCTGGCAGGTGCGCGCCTCATCCTTCGCTTCCTTCCTTCCTGGGGCAGCCTCTTCGGCAGCGTTTGGCTGGGGGTGGGGGGCCCTTTGCTGGCTGCCGCGCGCGCGCACGCCAGGCTCGCCCCGCGTCGTGTACGCGCCCGTGCGCGCGCCCCGCGCCTCTAGCCGGGCGCTCTGAGCCGCTTTCGCTGCCACTGTCTGCTCCCTGGGGCCTCGGTCGCCGCCTCCCCCGGGCCGGGGTGCTGTCCGCTGGGCCCGCGCCGCTCGCTCAAGCCAGGAGGACGAACTAGAGAAGGATGCCTGGGCCCGTGAGTACCTCGGCGGCTGCGGGCCGGGCGGGCACGAAGCGTGGGCAGAAGATGGTCCCAGGACTGAGCCTTTCCCCGCGGGCGACTCTGCGCCCTCGCCCGGGGTCGCCGCCTCGGACCCAAGCCCGGGCCTCGGGCAGCCCCTCCCCCAGCCCACACCGGAGGGAGGGAGAGCGCCAGCAAGCTAGGGAGCCAGAGCCGGGCGCGAGCCGCCACAGTTCGCTTGGAAACGGTTGCTACAGCAACGGGGTTGCGCTCCCCGGCAACGCGACTGCGGGGCGGCGACGCCCCCTCCCCCTCGCGCCCCCCACGCGGGGCCACAGCTCAGGAGCTAAGGGGGACAAGGGTGCGCGGTTGGGGGGAGCGTCGCCCCTCCGGCCCGTCTGGGTGTGCCTGCCTCCACAGCACGTCGAGGGTGGGGGTGGGGGTGAACGGCCCGTGGGCATGAGCTGGTTCCCACATGGCTGCAGCCGTCGCAGCAGAGATCCTGGGGTGGCTGCAAACGTGGGGGCGGCCCAGCCCCTGGGCCGGCCGCCGGAGGAGGCCTGGAAGCTCAGTCTGGGGTATCTGCCGGCAATCCCCACTACTCGGGGCTTTCTCCTGCCCACCCTCGACATGGCCTGACCCAAGTTGGGTTCCCCAGAGCCGATATTTCTTACCGCGGGAGAGGCAAGACGCTCTCATCCCTCCTGGTGGCCAGGCATGGACCAGCGGCGAGTCTCTGCTCAGCGTTCTTAGCCACCATTCTCCAGGGAAGGGTGGAAGCAGAGTAGGCAGCAGAGGAAAAGGCATTGCTGACCCAGAGAAGCTGAAGCCCAGGCCAAATGGGAGCGACCCAGGCCATTGTCTGGATCACAAGTGCCCCTTTCTTGTCTGAGCACAATGCCCCAACTGTGCTGGGTGACATGCAGGTTGGCGGGCTGGGAGGCCAGCACCACATGGAGGTGCCCGATTCTCCAGGGGAGCTCCTCTGGGAGGAGAATGGCCTCTGACTCAGAGGAAATGACCTCTGGCTTCTCTCCCAGCCTCCCCTCAGCAGGCAGTGTGCTGGAGAGAGAAACAGCCCTCCTGCCAGCTCTCCCAGGCCTGACTCAGCAGATGCCAGCCCCAACCGCCAGCATCAGCCTAGCATCTCAAGAGACCACAACCACACTCGGTTTCCTTTCTCATTCAGGGAGGTATCTTAAGCACCAGAGGTGACGAGTATTTGGGGCATTTGAGGCCCTGGTAGAAGATGCTCTTAGGTGGTGCCGTGGAAGTCAGGCCTGAGTACGCCACAGGCAGGGGTGTCTTTGGAATTATTCACAGCCTCCTTTCATTCAGTTCCTGCTCTGTGTGAAACCTGTATTGAGCACTCTACATCCAGTATCCTAATTTTTGCAACAATTTTGCAAGGTAAGTTTACTATCTCCATTTTAGAGATGCAAGTGCTTAGGTTCAGAGAAGTAAAGTGACTTGCCCAAGGTTATGCATCAGTAAGCAGTTGAGCTAAGTTTCCAGTGCAAGTTTCTCTGCTGGCAAAGCCCGTTTCTGTCTGCTTTATGATATCTCTTGTAACCCAGGCAGGAAATAACTGTAGAGCCTTCTAGAGGAACATCCTTAGCTTTACTTCATATTCCTCCAGGGAGGAAATTCTCTGTGTTTTTCAGACCTTGGTACATTTTTTCCTTCCTGGAAAATCAGCTAGATTCTTGCTCCCCCAGATGCTTTGGAGTACTGGGCTGGCTTCCTCCCTCAGTTTTTTTTTCTCTCTCCCTCCATTTTCTCTCTCTGGGGCGAGACCAAGCACTGAGGGCTGTCTCAGTGCCTGGGACCTCCCCAACCCCCATTAGTCCTTGGTTCCTGAGCTCTGTGGGCTGATCAATTTACAGTCCTGGCCTCAGGAGAGAGAATTGAGCAAAGATGGGCCCATGCTGTACCAGACTCTGTAGGTGCTTAGTCTAGATTAGAAACCCAAATGCTTCCAGGGGCCAGGGGATAATGGAATATGAGTGAGGTGGGCCAGGGAGCTACTTGGCTCCAATCTCTTGTCACCATGTGAAATGTGGACTTGGTATAACCAGATTGTCCAATTTTCAAGATGACCCAGAAACCTAGACCTTTATGTAAAATCTCCTGGATGTTAAATGTTAGCAACTAATCAGAATATTTTTAAAAGTGGATTGTGAGTCAACATAACATCTCCATGAACTGCGTCCAACTTGACAGTCATGAATTTCAGACCTCTGGTCCATGGTAAAATGACAGCAGATTTACAAGGTAGCCCCATGGGTGGTTTAGACATTTGAGCCTCTTGAGGCTGAAGGTGCTGGTGTTTGGTCGGTTACTTGCAGGTGTGTAGGCTAGACTTGAAGTGCATCACCTCCCTCATCATTTCTGCTCTCCACTTAGCACTGTCAGGCAGGTCTTGTCATCCCTGTCCTAAAGGTGAAGAATGTTTGAATCAGGTGTGAGAATGGCCAGGATGGGCTCACGTGGCTCAGTTAGAGCAGAAGCCAAATCTGAACCAGGGGCCGCCCCACAGTGCTCTGTGCGTGACATCAGGCTGCCCGCAAGAGGATATCATCATCTCCCCATGTGGCCAACTCCCTTGCAGGGCCTAAGTATTATTGCCATGCTCGATGAGGGGCTGGAGACTGAAGTTTCTGTGGCAGAGTATAGTCTTGAGTATCTCCCCACAGCCCCCCTCAGGAGAGCCAGAGTAAGGGTAATAGATGCTGGCCTAAGACAGATCCACCAGACCACAGGGCCTCAGTCTCTGTTGTCTTGTTTGCAGTTTCCCAAGCCCTGGTTGCTAGCCTGGTGTCAGGGTTTGGTTAGAGATGCTTGCAAGCAAGGGTGCTGCTCAGTATCCTGGCCTTGGTGGAAATGAGGTTCTGGCCAGCTCCACACCTGGCAGACTGTGGGAGCTGAGACACATCCTGTCTGCGCTCTCTGGCCTCAGTTCATCTGTCATGGTGTGGGAGGAGTGTAGAAATGTCACCAGTGCCTCCGTAAAATGTCCTTCCTGCCAGGACATTGGCCTTTGCACTTGCCTGGACTTCACGACCACCAGGCTACAATCTCCTGAGCTGGCCCCACTGCTTTTCGAGCCTACATTCTCATCTGTAGGATGGGATAGCAACAGCCACCCCCTGGGGTGTTAACAAATGTAGAGGTCTGGCAGGTGGAATGTATACAGGATAGGCTGATAGTCACCCTCCTCCTCCACCCCACCCTTGCTCAGCACACACCATACCACACCACACCACATTCTTCTTCCTCCTCTGTCTCCTGCTCTGAGTCTCTGTCCCTTCACTTGAGGACAGCCTCATGTCCAGGGCTTCATTACATGACCTAAAGGCCCTGCTGCCAGCGTCTTCCTTTCTCTGCCCCAGAGCCCAGTGTTTGCCTCCATGCAGTCTTTTAGTCATACAGACATATGGGTTATTAGCTTACTTATAAGCTATGCTGTCAGGGCCAAGGGCTGGGTGATGACTTCTTTCAGGGACATTTTGGTGAATGGTTGGCATTCCTCAGGAATGATCTGGATGCAGACCGAGCTCTTGAGGAACTCCCTGTCCTACAGCTAAAAGACCAAGCAGGTAACTTCCAGTTACTCCTTCAACAAGTGGTTCTTGAGCTACTTTGTGCCAGCTGATAAGACAGATGCAGCCTCTGATGCTGGACACACACCACCCCAGAACATTCTGATATTGGGCTTCTCATCTCCCCTGGGGGTGAGGTGAGGTGGCTCAGGACTGGCTTGTCCAGGAGAGGCCTTGGTAGGAATTAATCCTGGACACCATGATCTAAGTTGATGGTTTTCATGTGCTTTCTGGGTCACTAACACCAGCATCTTCTAGGGACTTATTACAGATGCAAACTCTTGGCCCCCCACCCCAGACCTACTGAATCTAGCTCTGTGTTTTAACAAGCTCTGCATGTGGTTCTGATACTTGGGCAAATCCAATCTAAACTGTGTTAAAGGTTGGACTACCTCCTGAAGCAGTGGTGTGGCACTGCAGGGCTCAGGCAGGAGAGGCCTAGGGAAGTAGCCAATGTGGAGAGTCACTGAGCCAGGCATGGGCGTATTGAGGTAACAAGCATGGTGATGCGGCCAGGTAAGGAGCAATGGTGCCCTGGTCAAGGCAGTGGCAGAAGGACCAAAGGAAATGAATAGATGACACATTGCAGAGGGCAGGAACAGCTGAGTTTGCTGTATGGAGTGAATGGTAGGTCCCTTATTGAGATGCAGATCTTGGGGTATAAGGTTGAGGTACTAGGGTTCTTTGTGCAGAGGGGCAATGTGGTAGTGTCGATAGCAATGCAGCTAAGCCCTAGAATAAGAGATCTGTGTGCCCTTGGGTGTCCTTTAATTTTTTTGAGCTAAGTGTTATCATCTGTCAAATGAAAAGAATGCCAACCTGCTTCCTATAATGATTATGAGAATTCTATGTATTGTCCAAGCCCTCAGGCAGGGAGCACCTTGGTAATGCACACATCTCTGCATCCCCAGCTCAGAAACCATCATCATAGCCAGTGTTTGTTGGGCACTCTAAGCCCCTCCCCCCTTTTGAGACAGAGTCTCACTCTGTCGCCCTGGGTAAAGTGCCATGGCATTGTAGCTCATAGCAACCTCAAACACCTGTGCTCAGGTGATCCTCCTGCCTTAGCCTCCCGAGTAGCTAGGACTATAGGTGCCCACCATAACACCCAGCTTGTTGGGGTTTTTTTTGTTTTTGAGATAAGAGTCTCACTTTGTCATCCTCAGTAGAGTGCTGTGGCTTCACAGCTCACAGCAACCTCAAACTCTCAGGCTTAAGGGATTCTCTTGCCTTGCCTCAGCCTCCCAAGTAGCTGGGACTACAGGCGCCTGTCATAATACCTGGCTATTTTTAGAGACGAGGTCTTGCTCTGGCTCAGGCTGGTCTTGAACTCATGAGCTCAGGCAATCCACGCACCTTGGTCTTGCAGAGTGCTAGAATTATAGATGTGAGCCAGCGCACCCGCCCCTTGGTTTTTCTACTTTTAGTAGAGATGGAGTCTCACTCTTGCTCAGACTGGCATTGAACTTCTGAGCTCAAGCAATCACCCGCCTCAGCCTCCCAGAGTGCTAGGATTACAGTTGCAAACTACCACACCATCTCTAAGAACCTTTGCATGAATCAACTCAATCTTCACTGCTGAGGAAACTGAAGCAATTTAGAGGTTAAGAAACTCACCCAGGGTCTTGCTTTTGTCTCCTTCCTGTGCTCCCAGTTAATTTGTGACCTAAGAAAACCATAAAGAGCTATACCCTTCAAAAATGCTACAAATAAATCAAGATGTAATCCTAAAAAAATGTTCAAATAACCTGCAGGAAAGTGAGAAAAGAGGAATGGAAGAAACAGAAAATGAGTAATAAGGGCGGGGCCTGTGGCTCAAAGGAGTAGGGCACTGGTCCCATATGCCAGAGGTGGCGGGTTCAACTCCAGCCCTGGCCAAAAAACAGGAAAAAAAAAAAAAAAGAAAATGAGTAATAAAATGGCAGATGTAGTCCATCTGAAGGGTTCCACATGAGTGGAACTGGGTAACAAGCAGGTGTTTGGTATTGTCTGGATGGGGTGGGCAAGGCCAGAGCCTGAGTAAAGGCTCCTGGCAATGGCAGGAGCTTGCACAGAGGCATGGAGCAGAAAAGGAAAGAGGCATGGCTTTTTTAGGATGCTTTGAGAAATTTGGCCTGGTCAGGTGAACATTTTGAAAGGTCTGGATGAATCCCTGTATGTTCATATATTAAGCACTTAGGATGAATTAGATGGTAATATATATAGCAACTAGGACGGAGGGTTCAGACAGGATTGCAGCCCTGGGTCTGCTGTAGCACCATAGAGGAGAGTATTTTGTGTTGGAGCCAGACTAGGGTAGGGGTAGGGGTGGTCCCAGGTCCAGCTCAGCAGCAAGAGTTTAAGAGATTTCCTCCCTCTGGCCCAAAGTTGCCTCATCTGTAAAATGAAGGAATAATTCCTGCCTTCTGGCTCAGGAGTGGATCTTAGGTGTGCCCTTCCCCATCTGGCCTAATACCCAGCTGGCTGAGCAGGGCACCCTCCAGATATGCAAGTTCCCATCCTTTGTCTCACCTGGTGCTGCCATCCCATCTCCCCTTCATCCTGTTCCTTTTTCCCACCCTTGGGTTTTTTCACAGCAGCCAAGTGCTGGTGGTCAGGCACACCAGGGCCTGGAGGGAAAGTAACAGGAACAGACTTTTTAGCTACTAGCTCACCACTCTGTCTGCCCACTCCCGCCAAGTCCTCACGAACACCAGGCTTTTCATTTACCTCTCCTTAGTCACATGGGGGAAAGTGTCTTGACACTGACTTTGGATTCAGACCCAGGCTAAATCCTAGCTTCTCCACTTACTAGCCTTGTGCCTTGGGATAAGTCATTTTCCTCTCTGAGCCTATCTCATCTATCACATGGGCACATCCATCAGTAACAATGTGGTGTTGCAGGGATTCTGCAAAGAAAGGGACTAGAACAAGGCCTAATGGCCCTTGGCAGATATTTCTAACTCAGCTAAATCCTATTCTATCATATTTAGCCAGAGAAGTACCATTTCTGACCCAGAGCTATTCCCACTCTGCAGTCCAGTGGGACCTCTAGTTAGTGCCAGTTTCCTCAGAGCATTCCTGATGGCTTAGGAAAAGAAGAATAACAGATTTAATTAACTCCCAGTGACTGGCAGCATCGTGTTTTTATCTGGGCTGCGTCGCCATGGCAGCCTCATGGCAGGGTTGTGGAGGGGGTGGGTGGAGCTATTGTTCCTGCCATTGTCTGTTCTGGAACGCAGGCCCAGGAGAAGGGGACTGGCACGGGTACCAAGTGGCACATGGCTGAAGGCAGCTGTGGAGTCAGACAAGAGCCATCTGGAAAAAACTGTGGGGTGGCTTGTGGCCTGGCTTCCCCCCAACTTGGGGCTCAGGCTCATAGTGGCCCCAAAGTGGAGTGTGTGTGCCTTGGGCATATCTGGGGTAGGAGGGTCCACAGGGTTCCCAGAAGAGGACCACAAAATAGCCCAGGCAGCAGTATGTCCCCATCGCACTCAGATTAGGGTTTTATTGGCAGGCCTGAGTTCAAATTATGGTTCTGCCACCTGCCATCTACACAGCCAATTAATGGCTTCCCCATTCCTTATCGGGAAAATAGGAATCATTCCAATTACCCAAAACGGTTGTGTGTTAAAGTCTCTGGGTATGAGGCATTCAAGAAGAGCTCATTTGAGTTCTGTGGGGGTGGTGAGCAGTTGCCTGCCACCCTTAACTCCTCAGTTCCCCTTCTCAGCCCCAGCTGCAGAGAGGAAGAGAAACCAGAGATGCCCATCTGGAGTGAGTACAGGACCAGATTGGGGCGAAAGACAAGTTTCTTAGAGTCTCATCTAGATTTCCCTGCAGAGAGAGAAAGGTAGCCGGCCGCTTAGAGTTAGGGCGTCAGAGATAAGAGGGGCTGCGCTTGGGTGGGAGGCAGGGAAGCAGAGTTGGAGAAGGCGGGGCGCCGGGAGAGGGAGAGGGACAGGCCCACACCCGCCCGGCGCGCCAAGCTCAGACAAAGGCAGGGCCCGTGGCACGCAGTAGCACTCAGAGCCACCGGCCAGAGCGCAGTGCTGGGCTGGATGTTCCATGCTTTGGCAGCAGGTACTGCCAGGCGTACGCACGGAGCGCCAGGTGTAGGCCTCTAGGAGTTGTACCACCCTTTACCCGCCGCAAAGCAACCCCGCTGAGATAACTCTTAAGCGCCTCCAAAATCCTTTGGGAACCCAGGCACCCTGTGCCGGGGAAGGTGGGGTGTGGATGGCGAATCTGTCGTGTGGGCTTAGCCGGAGTCTGGCCTTTGCGCGCCCCCTACTGGCTTGCCTTGGGTCCCCTCGGCAACCGGGCTCAGCAACGGCGGCCGGGTCTCAGATTCGGGGAAACCCTACTGGGGAAACCTCGAGATGTGACGTCATCATACCCGGTGATGTCACCTGCCCCCTGGGGAGCGCGGGGGTTCCCACCGTGGAGGCTTTCCCCGGACTGCGCAGGGCTCCGACGCGGACCGCGAAGGCTTCCCGGGCTGCGGCGCGCCTTCACTGCGCACTGTGTCTGCCCCACAGGTCCAGCGCGGCCCCGGGTGAGGCACGCCCGCCGGCGCCATGGGAAGGAGCGGGCGCCGCTGCTGTGCCCCGCCGGCGCGCGCACGACTTGAGCCTCGCCACGGACAGCCCCCCGCCAAGGGTCCCCGAGTGACACTGGCGGCACCTGGGAGCGTGGTGCAGGCCCGAGACCACGCAGAGGAGCCCAGTGTCCAGTGAAGCAGCTGAGGACCCGCCGCCGCCATGGTGATGTCCCAGGGCACCTACACGTTCCTCACGTGCTTCGCCGGCTTCTGGCTCATCTGGGGTCTCATCGTTCTGCTCTGCTGCTTCTGCAGCTTCCTGCGCCGCCGCCTCAAACGGCGCCAGGAGGAGCGACTGCGCGAGCAGAACCTACGCGCCCTAGAGTTGGAGCCCCTCGACCTGGAGGGCAGCCTGGCCGGGAGCCCTCCGGGTCTGGCACCGCCGCCACCACCGCACCGCAGCCGTCTGGAGGCACCGGCGCACGCACATCCGCACGTGCACGTGCATCCGCTCCTGCATCACGGGCCTGCGCAGCCACACGCGCACCCGCACCCACACCACCACGCGCTTCCGCACCCGCCGCCGCCGCACCTCTCCGTGCCGCCGCGGCCCTGGAGCTACCCACGCCAAGGTAAGTACCAACCTCCGCTAGGCGGCTGGGGTGGGCAGGGCCTCAGCAAGGGGCGGGTTCGCTGTGCCCCCGCGGGGCTTCCATCTGCCACCTCCCGGAGAACCTAGGAGACTACCGCGGGCTGGGGCTGGCCGCTGACAGCTGGCCGCGGCCTCTGCGGGAGGCTGGGGGGCCAGTGGCCTCACCTCTGGGACCGCTTCCCACTCTGCAGCGGAATCGGACATGTCCAAGCCACCATGTTATGAAGAGGCGGTGCTGATGGCCGAGCCGCCGCCGCCCTACAGCGAGGTGCTCACGGACACGCGCGGACTCTACCGCAAGATCGTCACGCCGTTTTTGAGCCGCCGCGATAGCGCAGAAAAACAGGAGCAGCCGCCTCCCAGCTACAAGCCGCTTTTCCTGGACCGGGGCTACACCTCGGCGATACACCTACCCAGCGCCCCTCGGCCAGCGCCGCCCTGCCCTGCCCTCTGTCTGCAGGCCGACCGAGGCCGCCGGGTCTTCCCCAGCTGGACCGACTCAGAGCTCAGCAGCCGTGAGCCCCTGGAGCACGGAGCCTGGCGCCTGCCGGTCTCCATCCCTTTGTTCGGGAGGACTACAGCCGTATAGAGGCGCGTCCGGCGTCCCGGGCCCCATGGCGGACTCCTGGCCTGACTGCGGGGCTTTTTAAATGCTTCCCCTGGACTGCGGGGAGGGGTGGGGGGAGGGAGGGATTTCTTACCCCGTTTGTTACATTTTGAGGATAATAAAGGTGTGTGATCTGGTTTGGTACAAGCGGAGGGGACACCCACTGCTTGCGCCCAAAGGCTCTGCTAACCAGAGAAGCTGGGGCCTTGACGGGAAGGAACGTCAGCGCGCGTTCCCGCTACAAACTAGCCTGGGAGTACAAAACTAAACTTGAGCTCAAGCCGCCTTCCAAAACCAAAGGCCGGTTCCCGGGTGAGCCTGAGACCCCTCCTCCCCAAGCCTACCTTTGAGATCATGGTCAGGGAGCCCCCCTGGTGGCAGAAAGGTGCCGCTCCCTTTGCAGCCAGGGAGGGGAGGGGCGGCCCACACCAGATCAGCCCCTGGAGGCCCAGAGCAGCAGGCCCAAAGGGATCTGGATTTCTTTATTAACAGACATGAGCACGACCCGTTACAGAAGTTTGTGCTTTCCAAAAAAACAGTTACTGAATGTGAAAAAGGAACCCAAGCAAAGAGGAAGGAGTTGGGGAGGGGCCACCAAAGCCCCGGGGCCCCATCCACAGTCCTGACCTGAATCTCGCCTAGGGCCTCCAGCCTGGGACCTGCCCGGCAGGAGAGGGCGGGGTAGCCGAGGGGCCCCAGCTGGGCCTGCTACTTCCTTTGGGCCAGGCAGGGAGGAGGTCCCAGGGAGCCAGAGCCCACGAGCCATTTATTGCCATGTTTTAAAATTCGTGCAAAATATCTGAAGCCCTGGACAGAGAATACAAAGTGATATTTTTCCAAGAAACATAAAACTAGGAAAAGAGGTGGGGGTACATTTTTCCCACCAGAGCTCCCCCCACGCCAGGCCCCAAGCAGGGTGAGGCCTGTGCCCTGGCCAGCTGAGCAGGGAGGACTAAGAGCTATAATCTGGACCGGGCAGGGAGGGGTGAAATTTGCAACAGCGTCTCAACTACCAACGGAAGGAAAACCAGTCAACTGTACAAGTCTCCTATCAACTTTAAAAAAAAAGAGAGAGAGAAAAGCTGTAAAAGTCAGGCCCTGTGGGTAGGGAAGCGGCCAAGTCCCGGGCCAGGGCCGGAATCCGGAGTGGGTGCCAGGCGGAGCTGCAGGTGCGGCGGGCCGTCTGGCCAGAGGCAGCGCAGGTGGGCAGCCTTGGTGAGGGCACCTAGGGCTGGCACCATCACTAATCGCCACCCTCGAAGCCTTCCTCCTCTTCTGGTACTGGGTCTGCATCCCAGCAGGTGATGTCGATTTCTATGGTGTTGGGAGGGGAAAGGAATTAAAGAGATGGCCCAGCACATCCCTGATTTTGTCCCCAACCTCTGGAAGCTGAACCAGCAGTGTGTATATGGGGTGGGGGTAGTGCCAGCCAACACTCAAACCAGAACTCAACACCCCCCCACCAGAACCCCTTCCTATCATCCCTCCCAGTATTACCTGGAGGCTTATTGTAGAACATAGGAGGTGGAGCCTTTGCGCACAGTTCTTCAGATTGGGCAAATTCCTCCTCCTGTGACTGACTGAAGTACCCCTCGCTGGCCTGCAGGGGAAAGCATCAGGTCACTGGGCCCCACCCAGCAGGACTAGGGCTGACCTATCAGGCCTGAGCTGGTTTCCTCAGCAACTGGTTCCATCAGTGGTTGCTAGGGAAACAGAAGCCTGCATAGGGAAGGAAAACAGAGATGGCCCAGAGAAAGGGAGTGGAGTGAGCATCCCCCCAATAATGTGGGTCACAGAGAGGTGGGGTACAGCTGCAAGCCTGAGGAATGCAAAGCCAATCCCGTTTAGCCCAACTATCAGCTCTCCCTCCGCCCCCCGCCCCCACATTCCCCCTGCCTGACCTGGGTCCCTTCCTTCTGGGTGGTCTCGCCATTGGTCAGCAGGTGGGGCTCTGGCTCTGGCTCCTGCTCCACCTCAAAAGCCGAGGGCAGAGCTGGGGCCTGTGGGGTAGCCAGGGGCTCCCCTTCTGCTTCCTCCTCTGGGTCACAGAAGGTGGCTGGCGGTTCAGGCAGCTCATCAAAATTGAGAAGGTTGGCACAGCCTCCACCTGCAGGTGGCAGGGGCTCCTGAGCCACCTCATCCAGCAGGGGCACCTCTGCCAGGGTGACCTCAGTACCCAAGGATGGCATGGGGGCCCTGGGTGCAGAGGCCCCTTCCCCATCACCAGGCCACAGGTCGATGAGGCTGGCAGTGGTGGCAGGGACATTGTTGGCAACAGTGGTGTCAGCAGTGGTAATGGCAGATTCAATGGTGTTAGCTGCATCAGCATCAGCCACTGAGGTGTCCTCCACAGTGGTGTCAACTTCAGCAGGCTCCACCGCAGGCTCCACGGGGGCAGTCGGGACAACCTGCTTTGGAGACTCCTCCATGAACATCAAGTCCTCCTCAGGGCTGCCTTGCCCGAGGGGAGGTGCCTGTGCCTGAGGGGGTCCCTCCAAGGGGCCAGCCCAGGCCTGAGGGGCTGCTGCTCTCGTCTCTTCACTGTCCAGGATGGGCTCCTGGGTCTCTGTCACAGCAGATGGAGGAGACAGATGCAATCAGCTCCCTTGGGAAAGGATGGAGACCCTGGGCAGCCACTCTATAATACCTGCCTACCCAATGAGGAGAGAGGGAGTTGGGGGCTTTCCTGAAGGGATCATCTCAGCACCAAATGCCCCTTCCCGGTAACACTTTACCTAGTATCTTTAACGCCCTCACCAGCTCCAGTGTAGAGAGGTACCCTTGCTCACCTTGGGCTGGTGGGGGCGGTGGCGGCAATGGTGGAGGCTGCGAGGATGTGACCTCATCCAGGGCCCGTTCGACCTGCTCAGCGACCGGGGTGGAGGCTGTGCTGGAGTCGGATGGGCTCCGGGTGGGGATGGGGGTGGGTGCCATTCTCCGGTGGCTGTCCAGGTGACTGCCTGTGGGAAAACCCCCAGGTTGGTCATTAAGGGCAGGGGAGCCAGAGGGGACCAGGACTGTGCACCTGGGCCCTGGCCAGCTCCTCTCTGGAGTCTGAGTGGGGGCTGGGAGCTTTCCAGGTCCCTCAGGGGCCAGACTACAGCTCCAGACCCTATAAGCCAGGCCCATGGGGGCCAGTGCCCCATAGGGCCAAGGGCAAGAGGCAGGCAGTACTTGCTCTGGGGACAAACACCAGAGATGAGCAGTCAGGCTAAGGGAGTGAGGGCGGGAAGCTGCTGGGAGGAGGGGCCCTCCTTACCCCCCGCAGAGGCCTGGGGCTGCTACCTACATGGGAGGGAGGAAGAGAGGTTTGGGGTGCGGTGACAGGTGATATAGGGAAAGGGAGTCCTTGGAGGGGAGGAGGAGGAAGAGGAGGAGGAGGAAGGCCCACTGTCCGATGCCTTTATGAAAGGGCAGTACGGACGACCTGCCGAGAGAGACAGACAGAGAAAGACAGAGGACAAGAGAGGGTCAGTCTCCCCCACCCCCGCCTGAGGCCTCACCCGCCCCCAGGGCTAGCCCTGGATGTCCAAGCTGCCTCCAGCCAGGGCGCACACTCAGCCAAACCCAGCAGCAAACTCACAGCACAGAACCTGCTACACACAGCCAGCCTCTGAGTAGCAACACAACAGGAACAGCAGCACACTCAGACCAGCAACAGCGAGCATATGAGAGGGCTGGGCGGTGGGCGCGGGGCAAAGTGCAGGGAGGAACCAAACGGAGCCCAGGGGCAGGATCCAGGCTCAAACTCAGCCAAGGTAAGAGCCCAATCCACATGCATCCCCAACCCTTCAGGCCAGACCTAATTCGACCCAGCAGGGCTGCTCCCAGAGGCTGGTGCTGTGCCCCAGCCCACGCCAGAGCTGCCCAGTTGGCCCTGGCACTTCCCTTGCTCAGCCAAGGCCCAACATTGACATTGCCCCAGGCCCTTCTGGGTGTTCTGCCACCTGGAAAGTGGTAGGTGGAAGTTCGTTGGATGAAGGGCCTCTCCTTCTCCAAGGGGTCCTTGGGCAAGGCTTCCCCTCTAAGAAAGAGTCCCAAAGAGGCTTGGGGCCATGACCTGAGGAGTGGAGGTCAGGTGGGGGTGAGGCCCGGGACTACCTGGCCGGTGGTTGAAGGGCGAGGGCACATCACAGCTGCCTGCAGAGGCTGATGCAACTCGTTCCTGCTGCTTGAAGAACTCCCGTGGGTTGTCAGGCCGCTGGGCAATAATGGCTGCTGCCTCCTGAGAACACAAGGAAAGGGTTGGCGCCAGGCTGAGGGAGCCTCCACCCACTTCACCTGTCCTGTGCCCCCAGATCTCACCTCTACCTCTGATTCCGACTTCTTCATCTGGGTTTCTTCTTCCTCATCATGCTGGTCACCCTGGAAACCAAAGGGAATGTCCTGGGTACCCACCCCACAAGGGCTCTTGGCTTTTTTTTTTTTTTTTGCGGTTTTTGGCTGGGGCTGGGTTTGAACCCACCACCTCCAGCATATGGGGCCGGCGTCCTACTCCTTTGAGCCACAGGCACCACCCCTCTTGGGCTTTCTTAAGGCCTGCATGTTTTGTCCACAATCTGGCAGAAAGTCTCCAAGGCAGCACCCCTGCTCCCCTCACCATTTGGCACACAGATTCTCTCCCCACCCTCCAGGCCCTGGGCCGCCACATTTCCAGGCTGGCCAGGCCATGGGCACCCAGTTCACTCAACTGCTGGCTCACTCCTCCATCTAAGCAGGCACCCAGGGGTGCCCAGGAACATGCCTTGCTTTGTAGCTAACTTTTGTCAGCCCTCCTATGCCAGTACCAGGGTCACCACACTCCCATCAATGCCCTGGCATCATAACTCAGGCTCTTCATTGGTCCTATTTTCCCTGCTCTCCTCACTTAGCTGCCCTTTATAGGCCCTGAAAAGACCTTCCCAAAATCCAGATCACGGTTTTTCCCCAACTTAAAGCCCTCAGGTTTCCCATGAGCCACAGCAAGTGCTGGCTGAATATGACCCACAGATGGCTTTTGTTTTGCTGGTGTGATATTTTTAAACTATGTTAATTAGTTGCCACTACTTAAAAATCAGGAACTCTCATACTGAAATTGGAATCTCAGTTTTTCTTGAAATGCCAGAGGCCCTGGCAACACTACCTGCATGCCCCCGGAGCAGCTGTGGGCCAGGGTTGCACTGCAGCTGCCTGAAACAAGACATGTGCTCGCCACAGTCCCCACCTTGCCCTGCTGGGCTTCACCTGCACACTTCACACATGTTCTTAAGGGCAACAGGTAGGCAGGGCCCCTGACCTGGTCCATATTCCCCTTCCCCCGCCTAACCTACCCCGTCCGTCACCTCTCCAACATGCTCCTGTCCCGCCCCAACTTGCCCACACACTGATATAGATGTCAAGTCCTCAGCATGATGCAATCATGGCTTCTGGAACAGGAATGCCATTGCTCACCTCTGTGCCTTGGCACAGGAGACAACCTAGCTCTCTCCATTCAATATGACCCACACCCCATGCCCTGCCCCTGTAGTTCCAGCCGTAGCTTGGGCACTGTCTCCTGGGTGTCCCTGATACCCACCACAGATTACATTATATATTTTTTGTTGTTGTTGTTGCAGTTTTTGGCCGGGGCTAAGTTTGAACCTGCCGCCTCCGGCATATGGGGCCAGCGCCCTACTTGTTGAGCCACAGGTGCCAACTAGATTACATTATATTATGATTTTCTGTTTCTGGGGTTATCTCCCCCTACTCTCCATGAGTGACGCAGGATGAGGACTTGGGTCTGTGAATGCCCAGCACAAGGCTGGTGTACGTGTTTGTGCAACTGACTCAATATACTGAAGGCATCTTGTTCGGTGTCCCCTGCTGCTCATGAGGCAGAAGGGGCCAGGTGAACAAGAAGCTACAGCTGAGGTGGTGAAGGAACAGGGCTTGTTTTTGAGCACACAGCCTACAACTTATACTTGTCTATCAGAATGCATTAGAAGGGCCCTTCATAGTATTCCCCACAAGAAGCCATTCAACAATAATTTGTCTTCCAGAATGAAGTGTAAACTCCCTCTCTGACCTTGCTCTCTATTCCCTACAAAATTCCTCCCACTCCTCAGCCCACTGGGTTCCAGTCTGGCGAGGGTCCTTGCCTTCCCATAAACAAACATACAAACCACCAGCCTTTGCACTCCCTGCCTAGTGTAATCTCACTAGGTTCCTCTGTCTTGTTCAAGAAAAGGACAAGGCCAGTCACAGTGGCTCATGCTTATAATCCCAGCACTCTGTGAGATCAAGGCAGGAGCATCTCCTGAGGCCTGGTGTTCAAGATCAGCCTGGGCAACATGGTGAGATCCCACCTCTAGCAAAAAAAAAATGTTTTTTTGTTTTTATTCATTTCATTTCATTTTTTGTTTTAGAACAGAGTCTCACTTTGTCACCCTCGGTAGCGTGCCATGGTG
This sequence comes from Perodicticus potto, assembly GCA_963574655.1. Taxonomy (NCBI): domain Eukaryota; kingdom Metazoa; phylum Chordata; class Mammalia; order Primates; family Lorisidae; genus Perodicticus; species Perodicticus potto. The sequence continues at coordinate 17,178 of CAUYRH010138839.1, read as the reverse complement.
TCACAGCTCACAGCAACCTCCATTTCTTGGGCTTCGGTGATTCTCTTGCCTCAGCCTCCCAAGTAGCTTGGACTACAGGTGCCTGCCCCAACACCTGGCTATTAAAAATGTTTTTTTAATTAGCTGGGCATGGTGGTGCATACCTGTAATCCTTTTATTTTTTGAGACAGAGCCTCAAGCTGTCGCCCTAGGTAGAGTACCGTGACATCACAGCTCATAGCAACCTCTAATTCCTGGGCTCAAGTGATTCTCCTGCCTCCGCCTCCCAAGTAGCTGGGACTACTGGTGCCCACCACGCTTGGCTATTTTTTGGTTGCAGCCGTCATTGTTATTTGGCAGGCCTGGGCTGGATGCATACCTGTAATCCTAACTACTCAAGAGGCTAAGGCAAGAGGATCACTAGAGCCCAGGAGTTGGAGTCTGCAGTGAACTGTGATCCTGCCACTCAACTTCAGCCTGGGCAACAGAGCAAGAGCCTATTTCAAAACAAAACAAAAACAAAAACAAACAAAAAAAGACCAGCAGCAGCTTACCAACAAAGGCTTTACTATCAACCATGTGACCAACACTGAAACAAGGACTCTAGGTAGGGGGGAGAGATCAATATACTAACTGTAAGGGTCAAGAGCATTGTTGTGCCTAAGCATTTTCAGATACATGAGAGCTCCCTGGCAGCCCAAGTCAGAAGAGATCCCAGACAAGAAATGCAATTTTTTTTTTTTTTTTTTTGAGACAGAGCCTCAAGCTGTCACCCTGGATGGAGTGCTGTAGCATCATAGCTCACAGCAACCTCCAATTCTTGGGCTCAAGTGAGTCTCTTGCCTCTGGCTCCCAAGTAGCTGGGACTACAGGTGCCCTCCACAACGCCCGGCCATTTTTTTTGGTTGCAGCCGTTATTGTTGTTTGGCGGGCCCAGGCTGGATTCGAACCCGCCAGCTCAGGTGTATATGGCTGGTGCCTTAGCCCGTTGAGCCACAGGCACCGAGCCAAGAAATGCAATTCTTATTAATAGGGGAGAGAAAGCAGAACAGCTCCTTGAGCCAAGAGAAAGCATTTTATAGTGCTAAATTTCAAAGTTTCTCACATGGGATCTCCTTTAAGAGGACCTGAAGTTACAAGGCCACCATACTGATCTAGAATGTCCACTGTCAGGCTGAGTGTGGTAGCTCGCGCCTGTAATCCTTGCACTCTGTGAGGCTGAGGCAGGTAGATTGCCTGAGCTCATGGGTTTAAGACCAGCCTGAGCCAGAGCAAGACCACATCTCTAAAAAATAGCCAAGTGTTGTGGGGGGTGCCTGTAGTCCCAGCTACTTGGGAGGCTAAGATAAAAGAATCACTTGAGCCCAAGAGTTTGAGCTTGCTAAAAGCTATGATGCCACAGCATTCTACCAAGGGTGACAAAGTGAGAGTCTATCTCAAAAATAAATAAATAAATAAATGAAGGAAGGAAGGAAATTCTGACAAGATATTACAACATGGATGAACCTCAGGACAACATGCTAAGTGAAATAAGCCAGTCACAAAAGGGATAAACATTGTATAATTTCCCTAAGCAAGGTACACAGCGTAGTCAAATTCATAGAGACAGAAAGCAGAATAGTGGCTGCCAGGGGCTGAGCATTGGGGAATGGGGAGTTATTGTTTAGTGCGTATGGAGGTTCAGTTTTGCAAGATGGAAAGTTTTGGAGCTGGATGGATAGTGGTAATGGCTGCACAGCAATGTGAATGTACTGACCTGTACGCTTCAAAATGGTTTAAATGGTATATTTTATGTTATGCATATTTTACAATTAAAAACAGATAAATGAATAAACTAATTAAAAAGAAAGATATTGCCCATCTTGTTCTCGACCTCGTTTCTAATAACCTGGTCCATGCAGGTGGAAGGTTGTTTACTGAATGGATGACAGAGGCTGCTGCTTACCAACCTTACACATTACCCCCGCCCATCCAGGGGCTGATGTGATTGGAGTGACCCTCAACAGCCACTTAATGCTAGTGCCTACATGACTTTCTTACTTTCTCCCTTTCAGTCTCCTGTGGGTATGACCCTGAAGCTAGTTTGCACCCCCATGGCCCAAGATCTGCCCTTCACATTCCCAATCCAGATGAGTATGACCCCCACCCCTTCCTGAACTAAAACATGTTTAGTCCTAAACAACCATAGTTATTTCTGAAATACTAAATTCAATTCAAAGTACAGAGATTTGATTGCATTGTAATTTTCAGTGACTAATCCACAGGACCTTTGGGCCATTCCATAGGACAGCACCCCTGGAGGAAGGGAGATGCTCCAAAGGAGACACTGCAAGGCCCAGCATGGTGGCTCCTAGCACTCTGGGAGGCTGAGGCGGTGGATTGCCTGAGCTCACAGGTTTGAGACCAGAGCCAGAGCAAGACCTCGTCTCTAAAAATTGGCCGGAAGTTGTGGCGGGTGCTTGTAGTCCCAGCTACTTGTAAGACCAAAGCAAGAGAATCACTTGAGCCCAAGAGTTTAAGGTTATTGTGAGCTATGACACCTACCAAGGGTGGCAAGTGAGACTCCGTCTCAAAACAAAACAAAAAACAAAGGAGTCACTGCACACTCAAGTATAGCGGCTTAAAGCACCGGTGCAGGCTCATTCACACCACTCTGCAGCACTCTGTGGCAGGAACCAGGCCTTGAGCCTAAATGCAAGAACTGTGTCTGATCTACCCTGAGCTCCCCTGGCCTCACTGTGGGGGAAGGAGGAGGCTGGTCAGTGAGGGGATCAAGGTAGATTTACTCTTCTGAGCAAGATAAACTACCCTGAGCTTCTCCAAACTAGTCTTTTTCCAGTCAGAAGGCCAGAGCCCCATAGGATGGGGTGCCAGGCCAGATGTTCCATGTCCCCCCACCCCCTGCTATGCTCATGCAGGCTCCCAGAACACCTGTGCTGTCCCCAAGCCACTGATCTCCCCATGAGGCCCAGGAACAAAGCGACCATCCTCACTTCTTGGACCAGGAGACCAGGAGTCCTGGCAAAGAACTTACAAAGATGGACTGCTCCTTCAACCTCCTCTTGGCCTCTTCAGCTTCTAAAGTCTGCTGTTTCCTCCTGGAATGATAAATTTAAGTAGGAAGCACTCCTGTGGGGCTGCCCTGGGCACCTGGAGCACCACCGGAGGGTGGGCTCACCTGTGCTCTTCAATCTGCTGCTCCCGCTCCCGGTAGCGCCGCTCACGCTCCTCCTGCTCCTGCCGCTCCTGCTCCATCCGCTCCTGCTCGAACCTGAGCCTCTCATCCAGGGCCTTCTTCCGCTCCTCCTCCTTCCTCAGCTCTTCCTCCTTCTGCAAGCCGCAGAGGAGGGGCAGGCCCTGAGCCTGGGGGCCCGGCCCCTCCGGTCCCTCCCTGCCCCAGGACTGAGGAAGCAGTGGTTCTGGGGAGTCAGGGGAGAGTGATGTGGGGTCAAGGTCAAGAGGGCTCTCTGCTGTCCCAACTGAGGGACTCAGAGCTGCCCCACGAGGCCTAGGAGGGGCAGCTCAGTCTCAAGACGAGGCTCAGGGTCTCAGACCTTGGCCTGCTCCCAGAACTGCTCTCGGTTAATCCGCTTCATCTCTACAGCTGCATCCGTCTTCTGGTAGGTGGTACCCTGCAGAGTCAAATGACCTGGCATTAGCAGAGACAGCAGGCCCAATGTACTTGGAGCCCCCACAAGCAAAGGGTGAGCCGTAAGAGGAACCCAGCAGGCCAGACTCAGGTGTCAGGACATTTAGGAACAACTAGGCGGCCCCAGGCACACACTGACCACGGGCTCCGCGTTCTCATCCTCCCGCAGCCGCAGCCGGTGCAGCACAGGGCTAGAGAGCCGTGCCAGGCCATTGGAGAGCCGCTGCCCAATGGCACCTGCATCGATGTCTTCCACACTGCTGGCGTTTACGATCACATCAACGCCCTTCCACAAGAAGAAGGCAGAGTTCATGTGGCATCAGGGATCCTTGCCATTACTACCCCTGGCACACAGACCAGGACGGCTGTCCCCAACCACATACCATAAGCCCTGGCCCCATACACACCTGGAAAAACTCAGCCACTTTGGCCACATGGCTGGCACAAGCACACTTACGGGCATCAGGCACATCTTCACCCACCTGCAAAGTACCCAGCAAAGAGGGGATCAGGAAAGGACAACAGGGGCCCCACATGATGAGGTGCCAGGCCCCTGACTACCTTCCCCAGGGCTGGTGTTCTCTCCCTCCAGTGGGTCAGAGGGCAGAGGCGGGGTGAAAGGCAACTGCTCTGGGCCCTCAGCTCCCTTCCCCAGCCCGGAGCTGCATACCCAGTTGATGAGCACGTATTTTGGCAGAGCAGCCAGTGAGTCCTTTACACTGCAGAAGCCGTACATCACCTTCTGGTTCTCGAAGTGGCCTGAAAGTTCCTGCAAGCCCCCTTCTGGGGGAGTCAGGAAAGGGTCAGGACTCTCCATCTCCTAAACCCTTACCCTAAAAAGGGCCCAAAACCCAAAGGAAAAACTCCTCATGGGCTCTGCAAGCACAGCCAAGGGTCTTCTGGCCTCTGAGATCTGGTGGTCACAGAGTTCTGGGCTGGAGTGTGTGGGGTATGGGACAGAGGACCTGGCTTTGCCTTGAAACCTTCCAAGGCTGATGTGGGGTAGGTCACATATCATCACATCTCACTAGGTGCTAATGCCCAGCAAGGCAAAAAAAGTCTTCTAGTTCTGCTAATTCAGGCCGTCCCTAGGTCCCTTCCCCCTCAGCTGTGACTCTGGGCAAATCATTTTCCCTCTCTGAGGCTCAGTCTTCTCCGAAGTCAAAGGTTAAGCAAGGCTCCCTCCATGGATGACGAGAGAAGGAAGAAGGACACCCGCCGGACAAGTGTGGGTCTGTTGGATGCAGACAGGAAGGTGGCTGGGAGCCAGGTGGGTGGGGAAGAAAACCAGAGGAGGCGAGGAGAGGAAGGCCAAGGAACAGCTGGAATTCTTACCTCCTGAGGCTGCAAGCTTGAGGTCATCTGAGCCATCTTCATATGTGTATAGAGCCCTGGGGAAAGGGGAGGTGTCTCATCTAAATCTCAAGGTCCAGGTTACCAATTTTGAGTGGGGATGGCTCTGGGGAGGGAGGACATGGAGAGAAGGGGACAGGAGCAGGGAGGGCTCCTGCCATTGCCATGACAACAGGGCCAGGCACCCTTTCAGGTGGGAGCCCAGCAGGGTACATACTGGTAGCCCTTTGGGGGCCTGGGTGAGGTGGGAAGCAGGGAATGAGGGAGAAATTGCTGCTTGGCGGAGCTCAGAGTATCCCAGCCCTGGCCCTGCCAGCCTACAACCCAGTGGAGTGGTGTGCGATGGAGATTCCAAGGCGACGGTTCCTTGGTTACCGTTCCCTGGCTACCACAATCCTCATCCCCTATTGGCCAGTGACAGGAACCTACCTGGCACGTGCCTCGTTACCCGCCGCCCCTCCCCCCCATGGGGAGGGAAGGGGAGGAGACAGAACCTGGTGCACCCACAGCTATGGGCATCCCCCCGTAACCACAGCAACCTGGCAATTGGCACACAATCGGCCCACCCCAGCTGCATTCTCCAGGAACACAAAGGACCCTAGGGACCCACCCTCAGCCTCAATCTCCGCCTCTCTGAAATGGGGATGAGGTCACTGCAGTCACTCTGCCTAGACTCTGGCCCTGGGGCAGCCTTGGCTCCTGGCCTTCCATCCCCTAGGTCCCCTCCACACAGCTGAGGCCTCCTGTCTGCCTCCTGGGAGTGCTGGCCTTTCCTTCCGCCTTAGCTTTGCCAGAAAGCTGACCTAGCAGCCTTCCTCCTTCCTCCTCCTCCCTTGCTTTATCTGGCCTGGCTCCTTCTCTCCCGGAGCATCCATTTCACTGAGGGGTGTGCAGCAAAGAGGGGAGTGCAGAGTCCGGATGCCTCCCGCCCACATTCAGGCACAGGCTGAGGACCCCAGGAGGGAGGAAGGGTCCTGCCACCTGGGAAGGGCCTTGTTCCTGAGGTTTAGAAGGGCTCACACCCTTTTCCAAACTAAACCTCAAGTGCCAAGGCAGGAGGCTGTGAGGAGGAAAGACAGGAGAGGAGGGCAATGGAGAAGAAAAGCAGGGAGAGAAGGCAGAGAAACTATGATAAAAGAAAGGAGAGAAATGAAGAAAGAGGAAATAAAGGGGGGGTGGAGGACGATATCTGGCCCCAGCCTGGGGAAGCTGCTGCCAGGGTCAAATGGCCCCCAGCCCCACTCCATCCTAATCCACTCCCCCCACCTCTAGAAGAGGGCACAGGTGGGTATGAAGCTGGGAGCTCCTGGTCCAACTGTTGCCCCAGCCCTAGCCCAGCTCTGACAGCTGCTTCCCAGCACAATTGTCCCACCACCTGTCTGGCTGCTCTAACCCGTCACTGGGAACAAAGGATCCTCAGAGAAGCAGGGTCTGCCCCTCACCATTCACAGAAACTGGGAACAGCTTCCAGGCACTGTTCTAGGTATCATCCCAACCTGGGATGACTTGTCTTCACCTTGCCCAGGATCTCCAAGGGCTCGTCCATCGTCAGTCCCTGGCTGGCCACCTCCTGCCACCTCTTCCTGCTCCAGCCACAGCACTTCCCCAACGGAAAACGCACCTCAAGTCAAACCTTCAGCAGCCCACCTCCCTCAGCTGCCTTTCCATCAGAACTCCACATCAGATTACATGTTGGGCCTCCCTGATGGTTCCCATCCCAAGCACAAGGCTGGGTAGGTCCCACCCTGGAGTCTTTACCCGGTGTGGTTCTCTTCACATAAAAGGCCGGATCTGCTTCTCTGCCTCACTCCTATCCCTGACTGAGCCCCTCCATCTTTCAGGGTCCAACTGCAGCTCCAGAGGCAGTTTCCCCTGAGCCATACCTCCCCAGGGCATCTACCACCCCCACAACCTGAGGTACCCTGGGCCTGGCGGCGAATCTGCTGGACACCCAAATGGGATGGGAGGGTCAGGAATCTACACATCTCTCCAGTTCCAACCATAGGGACAGATACTGCCCCAAAGTGGAAGCTTCATGAAGGTAGAAACTCTGACTCAGTCAATAAACACACTCTGCCCGGCACAGAGCAGCACCAGTAGGTGTGTGTGATAGTGACACAAACTCTTAGAAACCATCTAGGCCTGAGAAACTGGACAAGGGTGAGATGGGAGCTGGCCTGTGGCAGCTCGAGGGAGATCCTGGGGTCAGGTAGGGGGCTGAGGGCAGGTGGACACCTCAGGACAATCCCACTCTCAGGATATTAGAGCTGGAAAGGCCTTGGGTAGCCCAGATATGGTTGAGCCTTTTATTCTTTTTGCCTTCTTTTTTTGAGACAGAGCCTCAAGCTGTCACCCTAGGTAGAGTGCCATGGCATCAAGCTCACAGCAACCTCCAATTCCTGGGCTCAAGCCAGTCTCTTGCCTCTGCCTCCCAAGTAGCTAGGACTATAGGCTCCTGCCACAACGCCCGGCCATTTTTTGGTTGCAGCCGTCATTGTTGTTTGGCGGGCCCGGGCTGGATTCGAACCCGCCAGCTCAGGTGTACGTGGCTGGTGCCTTAGCCCATTGAACCACAGGCACCAAGCACCTTTTATTCTTTTTGCCAAGAGGTCCAGAGAGGACCAAAGACTTGTTGGTGGTCATACAATGAGTCATATCCAAACAAGGCAACAGTGGCCTTTCTCACTGCACAACCTGACTTCCTGGGTACCCTGCTCTCAGTGCCAGGGCAGTGGTTCATTTCAGATACCCTGCCACCTAGGAGTGAGCTCCCCCCAATCACCCTCTCCCTTACTAGAGGCAAGGTAAGGGAGGGTAGACAACAATTATACTTAAGACCCCCCTTCCTCTGGGCCTAAGTGCAGGGTCTATCCTTGAGTCTTGAGATCCCACTGCATTCCAGGTTCTGTGCTGGGAGCCAGGGCACTCATGCCCCCTTCTGCAGGATATGATCCTCATAGCCTTTTTCTAAAATGCTATCTGAGCCTTTGGGGAGTGAGCAAATGTGTGCATGTGCGAGGGTGCATGTGTGCATCTGTGTGTGTCCCACACACAACCCAGATGGGGGGTGACGCACACCAGTGATGAATAACTCACTTTGGCCACATGGATGGTGGGAGCTGAGGCCTCTGCTCAGCATGATGTGGGGCAGCAATAGTGTGTAGCCCTGGCACTAGGCCACCAGAGCTCTGCTTTGCGGGGGTTAAGAGAAAATAGGTTGATGGTAGACAACATTCCCCAGAGTAGAGGGTGAGGGAGGCTTTCTGGGGTGAGTTGGGTCTTTCCCCAGGCAGGGACTTATCCCAAGGCCAGCTCTTTCACCAAGCCAAACCGGCCACTTGCCCAGAACTCCTCCCATGATCTCAGCCCCCCAGGGAAAGGGCTGGGACAATGGGTGGGCCGCCTGCCTGCTTAGCCTGTGCTGGCTTCTCCTGTGACTGACCTGCAGGACATAAGAGCTTGTCTCTCTCGTCCATCCCTCCAGGCTGGCTGCTCGCCAGTGCTGCAGTACCATGGCATGGACGCCTGGCCATCTTGTCCCCCTCTCGAGCCCCCAGGTCAGTGTGTCTACCTGGCTGCCCTTCCAGCCTGAGGGTGAAGCCAGCTTAAGTGTGGTCCCTTGGAGCTGCCCTTACTCTGTGCCTGTTTCCTCAAAGCAAAGAGACTATTTCCTGTCAATGGGGGAGGAGAGGCCTAGGAACAGAATGGGTACCTGCCCCAGAAGAAGAGTATTCTGAGGGGATGACGATTCCAGGATGGGGCAGTGTGGAACCCCATGGTTTTCTATTCCTGCCACACCAGGGTATGGACCAGCCCCAGAGCAGGTGGTCCATACCCTCCCCAAGCTAATGGGGGGAAACAAGAGAAGGAAGAGCCCCTATCAGGGGCCCAGTAGCCATGCTAGGGACCCAGGGGACCTACTCTTCACCTCCAGACCCCTCTTTGGGGGTTCCTCTGCTTGTTTTCCAGAGGTAAAACAAGGTACCAGGTACCTGGGCTGGCACCAGAGAGAGGCAGGTCAGTCTCCTCGACATCCCCAAGCCCAGCTGCCTAGCCCCTGCTATCGGCTTTAAGTATTGGAAAGAAGGGGTCATTCCTGCCTCTTCAGTGACCCGGGAGATGTTTGGGAGTCACTTTGCAGTCACCATGTGGCACTGAACATCCTTCCATCACACTCCAACCCAGGTTGGGGGGGGAGGGCAGCCAACTCGGAGAGGTCCCCAGTGGGCGGGGCGCCCCGGCCCCCAGCCCGCTCCGCTCCTCCCCCGCCCTAGCTTTCCTTTGTGCCGCGGCCGGGCCGGGCCAAGCCAGGCAAGCTGCGCTGGCTTCACTAGCTCGGTCCCCGCCCCGTCCCCTCCCGGTCCTCACCCGCTGGAAGGTGGCGAAGGTGCCCTTGGCCGCCCCGTGCACACCTGTCCCCTGGGCAGGAGGATGGTGGGAAGTGGGGGATGGGCTACCGCAGGGCCACGCGGCCCCGGGCCACGCATCTGGACCCCGCGTCCATCTGGTGGACCCCGTGTCCATCTGGCCTGCGACCGGCCGCCGCTCCCACTGAGCGTCTGGGGCGCCTCCGGGCGCTAAGGGCCCGGCGGTGCCCCGCCTGGCCCGCCCGGCCCCTCCCCCGGCGCGCACAAAGGCAGCCCCTCCCTGACCCTCCCGGCCCGCTGCACCATTTCGGGGTCTTCCCCTCCCTTCCCGGCTGCGGGGCGGCGGGGACGAATGGAAACAAAGGCGCGGCGGCGGCGCGGGGACAAAGGGGCCGGGGGCGAGGGCGGGGGGCTCACCAGTCGGCCGCGCTCTCCTCCCGAATCACCTCCTCGTAAGCCGCCAGCAGCTCCAGGCGGTGGCCGCTGAAGCTGACGCCGGCCATGCTTCGGGCCGGACCGAGGCCGAACGGACAGACGCACAGACGGACGGACGGGCGGAGAAGGAGGGAGGGAAAAAGAAGGAGTCGCGGCCGCCGCCTCTGAGCCTCTGCAGCGCTGCGAACCGAGCGAGCCAGCGGCCGGGGGAGGGGAGCCGGCCGGCGGGGGGCGGGGGGCTCTGGCTCCGCCCGGCTCGCTCCCTCCCTGCTTGGTCCTAGCGCCGCCTGGGCCGGCCCAGGGGGAGGCCCGCCCCCCCTTCCCGGCCTGCCCCGGGCGCCCCCACGCCCCTTGCTCACGCGCCTTCCACGCGGCGCCCAGGCTACCTTCCCCTCGGCTCCCCAGGTCAATGCCTCCCGCGCCTCCAACCCTCCCCCTTTCTGGCCCCGTCCCCTGACCCCAACCTAGGCGCTCACCCTCTTCTCAGTCCCAAACCCAGCCCCGTCCCCACCTTTGCCCTCCCAGTCCTTATCTGGTCCAGCCCCACCCATTGCTTTATTTACCTCCCCCCTGGTCCAGCCTGACCCCTAGCCCCAAGCCAGTTCACATATCGGACCACTCCTGGCCTGTCTTGCAGCCCAGCTCTGTCCCCGAAAGAAAAGTGCATTCCTAGTCCATACCCATCATTGTCCACTGCCATCTGAGTCCCAACCCCAAACCAATCCCAAGTCCTTTCCCCTCCCAGCTTTAGCCCCATTCCTGACCCCACACGTAGCACTACCGATAGCACTACCCTCTCAGTTCACCACCCTATCCTAGCTGTACCCTCCTCTGCTCAGCCTATCCTAGGCCTGTCCTGATCCCCCCACCCACACCTGTGCTCCCTCAGATGGGCCTGCCTAGGAAATCCCTTTCCTTCTCTCCCAAGCCTCACTTCTCCCAGAGGAATCCCAAGTAGCATTCAGGAAGCAGCATCTAGCTCCAGACTCCCAGGGCAGCAATCCAAGGACACTTCAGGGTGAGCTCCTGGCATCTATATTTCCTAAAGCTCTGAACAGAGGGGCTGGGGCCCAGAGAATTCCCCTGAGAGGAGTGAATGCCACACCAGAGCCTCCTGGAACATCCCCATTCCTTGCTGGGGTGGAACCCTGAAATCCTCTACTTCCTCTCAGAAACCTTTTCTGCCATTACAAAACCTCCCCACCCCATCTCCCCAGGGGAAGTGACAGAAGCTAAGCATATTTCACCTGGTCTCATCTGGGGTAGAGGAGAAAGGGGTTCTAGCTAGGCCTTTGAGTTCTGAGTTGGTAACTGGCTATGCCAGGAGAGGGAAAGTGGTATGCATATATGCCCACCAGTGGTTCCCAGCACTTTGGACCAGGGAGAACCCTTTTTTGGGGGGGTGGGTAGAGACAGAGTCTCACTTTATCGCCCTTAGTAGAGTACCATGGCATCACACAGCTCACAGCAACCTCCAACTCCTGGGCTTAGGTGATTCTCTTGCCTCAGCCTCCCGAGTAGCTGGCACTACAGGTGCCCGCCACAACTCCCAGCTATGTTTCTGTTTTGCAGTTCGGCCGAGGCCGGGTTTGAACCCGCCACCTTTGGTATATGGGGCCGGCGCCCTACTCGATGAGCCACAGGTGCTGCCCAGGAGAACCCTTTTAAAACTCAAAACATCTCATAGGCCTCTTCTTTGAGAACTCTTGGTACCCACTCTACTAACTAGAGTAAGGCCCAGGCAGGGTCAACCCAGGTCCTCTGCCCCAGACCAACTGGCCAGTAGGTGCAGTTGGGGTACAGTGGAGATCCCTGAGTGGGTGACACAGGGTGGAGAAGGGAAGAGGTGAGGAGTTATGGGGAGGACAGAGCTTCAGCCATCACCCATCACTGGTCAAGAAGAGGAGGATTCTGGAGAGGGAGGAGACCCTGTAGTCTCTGTGATTCTGGGGAGGGGTGGGCAGATGGTCAAGCATCTGCATCTCTGGCTGCAGCCTCTTCCTGCTTCCTTTGACTTGTCCTAGCTCACAGCTCCCCGCTCCCTAAGCCTCCTACACACTCAATTTCACATCCAAAAACCAGAGGCCCCAAGTACACCCTCCTCAAATTCCTGCCCCTCCACCAGCCACCTACAAACTCTAGCCACACCCATTCTCACCTCTTGCCACCAATATTTTAAAATAAACTTTCTATTTTAGAACAGTTTTAGATTTACCAAAAAATTGCAAAGATAGTATAGAGTTCCCATACATCCCACACCCAATTTTATGTTTTTGTTTTTTTTTTTCAGGAGAGCAAGGGGGTGCCCTGGTAGTCTTTGCAGCCTGTTTCCTTTCCCATCATCTTCCTATCATTTGAAGAGGATATATGTATACAGACATCTGTTGCCTGTGATCTATCTTCTTCTCTCCCCATTTAACCTGGTATTGCTCTGGCTAAGATCATCAATGATTCCCTAAGTTGCCAAATTCAGTGGATCCATAGTTCTCAGTTGCCTTGACTGGTGGGAGTTGGTGGCCACTGGTCACTGTTTTCTGAGAACCTGCCTCCTTTCAGCCACTGGCTGCCTCAGAAATCTACATACCCAGCCTTCTCAGAGGGTGGGTGACTGGTAAGTGCCTCCCACCAGGCTTCATGTCTGCCACCCCCTAGGATTGATCACCCTTCAAATTACTGACATGTCTCCCCACACACACTGGGAGCCTGGTCCCATGGTTTCTAGATTCTCTGAGTAGAAAAGATGAGAACAAGGGTGGATTCAGATGCAGAAACTGATCCCTTGCTGTGTGACCTTGGCTAAAACACTTCCCCTGTGTGAGCTTCCTTTGATAACCTGTTGTGCGGATAAAATGTTACTGGTTGGAGGCTTAGAAAAGAGAACCCCCTCCCTTCCTTCTCATGGCCCCACCCTCCTCCCTCCACCCCCACTTTCCAGTTCTGTGCTCCCCCACACCTCTGAGGAAGCTTTCTAGGCTGGGGGGAGCCTGCAAGACTTTTTCAGCACTAGCTGGTAGAACCTTCTCTGGCTCCATGTTGCCCCTGCAAGCATACCTTGAACGTGCCCCCTCTTTGTTGCAAAACTCACAGCACTTCCCAGCTATCTGCCCCTGGTGCTGGGCCAGACATTTTTTTTTTTTTTTGAGACAGTCTCACTGTCACCCTTAGTAGAGTGCTCTGATCAGCAACCTCAAACTCTTGGGCTTAAGTGATTCTCCTGCCTCAGCCTCCCAAGTAGCTGGGACTACAGGTGCCCATCACAATGCGCAGCTATTTTTAGAGACAGGGTTTCGCTCTTGCTGAGGCTGGTCTCGAACTGGTGAGCTCAGGCAATCCATCTGCCTCAGCCTCTCAAAGTGCTAGGATTACAGGCGTGAGCTACCACCCCCAGCCTTGGGCGAGCCATTTTTATTCACATTAGTTATGTTCCCAATAAGCTTATTGCTAATGGTGTGCCCTTAGGCTAGTTGCCTGACCTGTCTTGAATTGCTGTCTTCAACTATAATATGGGGATGGTAATGAGGGTACCTACCTCCTAGGGTCAGTTTGAGGATATTTTATTTTTATTTTGTCTTATTATTTTTTTTTCTTTGAGACAGAGACTTACTATGTCATCCTCAGTAGAATGCTGTGGCATCACAGCTCACAGCAACCTCAGACTCAGGGTTAAGTGATTCTCTTGCCTCAGCCTCCCAAGTAGCTGGGACTACAGGTGCTGACCACAGTACTCGGCTATATTTTATTTTATTTTTATTTTTTAATTTTTTTATTTTTTGAGACAAGAGCCTCAAGCTGTCATCCTGGATAGAGTGCTGTGGCATCACAGCTCACAGCAACCTCCAATTCCTGGGCTCAAGCAAGTCTCTTGCCTCTGCCTCCCAAGTAGCTGGGACTACAGGCACCCGCCACAACGCCCGGCCACTTTTTGATTGCAGCCGTCATTGTTTGGTGGGCCCAGGCTGGAATCGAACCCGCCAGCTCAGATGTATGTGGCTGGTGCCTTAGCCCGTTGAGCCACAGGCGCTGAGCTTATTTTATTTTATTTTTAAGACAGTCTCTCTCTTGTGCCCTGACTAGAGCACTGTGGCATTATAGCTCATGGCAACCTCAGATTCTTAGGCTCAAGCTATACTCTTGCTTCAGTTTTTCTATTTTTAGTAAAGACGGGGGCTCACTATTGCTCAGGCTGGTCTTGAACTTCTGAATTCCAATGTTCCACCCACCTCACCCTCCCAGGGTGCTAGGAATACAGGTATGAGCCACCGTGCCTGGCCTGGTGGGTTTTCCACAATTGGCTCCAGGTGGGAGCATGTGATCCAGGCCTGGTTGGGTCAGATCTAGTGACTACTTCAGGGATGGACTCGTGACCCAAGTCAGTTCAAAGGGTGTCAGCACTGGGACTTTTGCTGGAAACATGAAGAAAGCCTCTCTCTGTCCACTGGGGCTGCTTAGCTGGCAGTGTATGGGTCTGGTGTTGGGGGGTGCCATATTTGCCAATAATGGGGAGAGCCTCCTGAGAATAAAGCCAGCACCGAGGAAGGCAGAGCTGAGATGAGAGAGAACAAGATTCCCAGTAACATCCATGGCTACCTGGATCCATCCAGGTCTGGAGCCATTAACTTCCTCAGTTAAATTCCCTCTTTTTATTAGCCTGAACTGCAACTGAAAGAGTCCTTCCTAATCTACCTAGTCCTCAAGTAGTAATCACAATTGTCAGTGGCAAGGGACATGGGTGAAACCTTCCAGTGCCAGCAACCCTGAGCAGAAGGATTGTCTTGTCCTGGGATCCCTGCAGACCACTTTGAAGTGACTCTTGCCTGTACAACCTCCCAAGCAGCTGGTCCTGGGCTCCAGACTTCTCCTCAGGCTCCCAGTTAGCAAGCTAACCCTATGATGCCTGCAGCCGTAGTCCTCTGCCCTCCTCTCTTTAGGCCCCAGATGAGAGGGGCCCATCCTCCACACTCAGAGTGAGCTTTGGTTTCAGGCCAACTCAGATCCCTGGGTGACCTGCTGCCAGCCCTCCAGCCCATCAGCTCTTTCCTGTGGCAGAGCTGCTAGGAGAGTTCTGGGATTGTGTGTGTACCATGTCCATGTGGGGCCGGGGCTGAGGAGGCAGTGACAGAATTGCCTTGATAGTCTGGTGAAAGTTCCTCACCCACCACCGCCTCTCTCCCTGCTGATTCCAAATGAGCTCAAGCAGCTCTGAGCTGGGAAAGGCCTCCCCCCACTCCCAAGCCCTCTGCCTCTCCAGTTGCCCACTCAGCCCCCTGCCATGGGCTCTGCCCCCTCGACTAGGGAAACTGTACTTCCCAAGGGTGCTAATGGCCTCCCTGCCTGACACGAGGGCATTCATTTCCCAGTTCCCACAGCCTCCACCCGCACAGCCTTGCACCCTACCTTTGGAACACTGTGATCCTTGCAGCTCGGTGGTGGGGGCACACAGGGGCTGGGAAGGAAGGGTTGCCTTGGCCTTGGATCCTTGGAGCAGCAAGCCCAGGCCATTCTGGCTGGGTGGCGCTGAATAGGTTCCTTGTCGTCTCCAAGTCTCAGTTTCCTCATCTAAAATACTGTTGCCTTTAATAAAATCTCTCCTAAAGGTGTTACGATGCTTAAATAACATTTAAGTGATTTATGTGTCCAGCACCCAGAGTGAGGCAGCCTGCAGAGGAGGTGCCTGCGGATTGCTTTGTTGCCCCTCCACCAGGGAGATCCTTGCACCCAGGATCCAGCAGCCCCTGCTCTCTGCTCTTCTCCCCCCTCTTCAGCCACCATCCTTGGGCAGACACATTGCAGCTCACAGCTCACACTCCCCACCCACATCTTGGCCTCTCAGCTGACCTTAGTGATCCTCTTGGCCCACCCCAGCCAAGGCTCTTAAAAAGAGCTGTCTGCACTCTTGTCCCACATCCTCACCACCACCCCCTCCTTGTTCCTCTTTAACCCTGGCAGCTGCCCCAGCTCTCTGCTGAACTGATCTGGCAAATGTCACCTTGTTGCGAAATGCCAAGGGGACTACTTGGCCTTATCTGCCTGATTGACACTGTTGGCAGCATCTTGACACACTCAGCCCTGCTCTGGCTCCTCTGTCCCAGAACCCTCGGGAGGCTCTGATCCTAGGTCCCCAGCCACTTTCTGTTGTCTTGTCCCTGCCCAGTGCTGTGATGCTGCTGTTCCCCGTGTCTCATCCCTTCTCTGTGCTAAGGCCCCAGCCGTCATCATGCTGGATTTGATTCATATTTATTATTTTTTAATAAGATTTAAAAAAGCGAATGTAGTTGCCAATATTAAAAAACCAGATCTCACATAAAAATTTGAGCCTCTGGATGCTGTTGATAAACCAGATCTGGCCACACTGTTCAGAATTCTCAAGGCAGCCCTTGGAGCAGGCCAGGGGGTGGCTTCTCCCAGATGGGCTCCCCACAGTGACTGCCATCCACCCTGTGCTCTTGCTCGCTCGTATCCATGGAAACCAAGGATGGACTGAGAGGGTTTCGTGGTTCAAGAGAAGTGGGAGAGAGTACATTTCCTTATCAAAGTGAAAGATACTGTGTTTAATATGCCATGGATGTCTAGGTCGAAAGAAAACCACACCCCCCCTGCTTTACTCCTGATGTTAACCTGTGTGGGCCCTGCTGCCCAGCTCTCTCTAGGCATCAATTATAAGCATCTATGTTGACTGCCTGAACCTGTCCCTGTTTATTCCTGAATCGACTCTGAGGTGAATCCAGACTTAAATCTTTTAGCTGCTTCCTGAATTTGTCTCTTAAATGTCCTATGGGCACCTCATTCAGTCATTCAACAAACATTTATTGGTGACCCACTGCATGCCAGCACTGTTCTAGGCTCCTGCAAGCAATCGTGAAAATAAGACATGGAGCCCTGCATTCGTTTTGCAGAGGTTCCAGAGAGAACACCACAGACTCTTCTCATCTCTGATAGGGGATTGGCCCGGGGACCTCCAAGGACAGGTGGCCATGACACACTTAGCTATCTTGGCTTAGTCTGAGCCCTCCATTCAGTTCCTCTTCATCCGGACTTGGGACAGAAGAGATGACAGGAGGGCATTTGTGGGGAGAAGGAAGACCCGGGGGAAGATGGAGGCTCCAGTTCTCTAGGACCAGGCAGAGGCGAGCTTCTCAGGCACTTGCCGGTGATGGTGCTCAGGACGGTGCACCCAGCTCCAAGCCTGGCTGTTAGTCTGGCTCATGGCTCAGTGGTCGTGTGATCTTGGTCAGGCCTCCTAACTTTTTTTTTTTTTTTTTTGAGACAGAGCCTCAATCTGTCACCCTGGATAGAGTGCTGTGGCATCACAGCTCACAGCAACCTCCAATTCCTGGGCTCAAGCGAGTCTCCTGCCTCCGCCTCCCAAGTAGCTGGGACTAAAGGCGCCCGCCACAA
>CAUYRH010138838.1:0-55356 GCA_963574655.1 Perodicticus potto | reverse complement strand
ATAATCCTGCTGTTGTGGAAATATATTTGCCTAAGCCCAGTAATTGGTTTTTTGTTTTATTTTTGTTTTGCAAAAGAAATCTACTTTTGGCTATAAATTAACACTGTATCTAAAAAAAAAAAAAAAAAAAAAAAGAATTCTTCTGCTAAAAAATGTTAGACAACTGCCAATCCACAAAATACCTTATATCAATACCTTATATCAGATCAGATGCAGTAAGCATTAGGGAGCCATGGTAAGTTCTTAAGTAATAAAATTATTGCATTAAAATTGACAGGATATGAAAGGATATTAGAGGAAAAACCCATAGCAATGCCCTAATTCAAATTCTGCCTTCCCTAGAAAATCTATCCTGACCAGCCTGGCCTGAAACTCTTCCACTGTTTGTAATCCTATGGGTTGTATAATTAGTCATCCACTACATTGTGATATCACTTCCATAACAGTCTAGCACTTCTATTTAAAGCTTTTTGTGGCTTGGTGGTCATGATGGGCAGCAAGATGGGTTCTTCTAGCAGGGTTATCCAGGTAGTCAATCCATACACTCCATAATAAGGTTCCCTAACAGAAAAGACAGTCCCTGTATCAAAAGCTTTGAGATAGCAAGGCTGCCATCTAACTCTTCTATAATTTCCCAGCACCCTAAGGAAAGTAAATTACCAGATATCCTGATCCATCAAGGTCCACCAGACGCAGCAGAAATAATAAAAAAGCCTTACCTCAGAAATATAGAAGGAAACTTGTGTCTTAAGAAGAAATTAAATTTATCCAACATGAAAGTCCAGAATAATGACCATGGCTGCTGTTTGTCATCAGACAAAATAAATGGTGGACATAATAAATGTCCAGAATTAAAAATAAGAAATTATATATTAATAAATATTCTGTAAAAAAATGAGATATAGAAAATTTAGTTGGACAACTGTATCTCCTAATTTACGTGCCTTGGTCAGCTTCTCCACAAGCTTACCTAATTGTTTATATGTTTTATACTTATCAAAGTATACATTTTTAAGTGTTAGCCTATGAATTTACTCTCAATTATCAAGTATAACCAATGTTGAACTATTGAAAGCATATGATGTCTAGTAAAGTATCATAGACTTCCCATAACTTCACTTTTCTTCCCATTTATGTTTAGATATGGAAAGAATTTATCAGGCAAGATTGCTGCTTAGAGACATGATTTTCCTGAAATAGGGTAAGAATCAGTGAAATAATGACTTCATTATTTGTTCTTCATTCTCTAACATTTTTTCATTCACTATGTCACTGAAGTATAACTGGATGAATTAGTATATCCTGCTGTAAATGATAAAAAATATAGCCAAGGTAAAACAGGTGACTAAGGTATTAAGAATGAGAAGGAGGCTGGGCATGGTGGCTTACATCTATAATCCTAGTCCTTTGGGAGGCCGAGGTGGCTGGATTGCTTGTGCTCAGGAGTTTTAGACCAGCCAGATCAAGAGCGAGGCCCATCTCTAAACATAACTGGGCCTTGTGGTGGGCACCTATAGTTCCTCCTACTTGGGGGGCAGAGGGAAGAGGATCACTTGAGCCCAAGGGTTGGAGGTTATTGTGAGCTATGACACCATAGTACTCTACCAAGGGTGACAAAGTGAAACTCTGCCTCAAAAAATAATAAAATAAAATAACCAAAATTAGAAAAACTAGCTGGATGTATAGTACCTATAGTCCCAGTTACATGAGAGGCTGAGGCAGAAGAATTGCTCAAGCCCAAGAGTTTGAGGTAACTGTGAGCTCTGACACCATGGCATTCTACCCAGGGTGACAGAGTGAGACTCTGTAAGATAGAAAGAGAGAGAGAGAGAGAAAGGAGGGAAAAGGAAGGAAGGAAGAAAGGAAGGAAGGAAGGAAGGAAAGAAAGAAAGACTGACTGAAGAGACCAAGCAGTGACTAACACCTGTAATCCTACCACTTTGGGAAGCTAACATGGGTGGATTGCTTGAGGCCAGGAGTTCAACACTGGCTGAGCAACATATCAAGACCCTGTCACTACAAAAACATGAAAAACTTAGCTGAACATGGTGGTATATCTCTAGTCCCAGCTACTTGGGAGGCTCAAGCAGGCAGATTATTTGAGCCCCAGAATTTCAAGTTGCATTGAGCTATTCTCATGTCACTGCACCCTAGCCTAGGCAACAGAGCAAGACCTTGTCTCAAAAAAAAAAAAAAATCAATTCTGTCTTACCACTGAAGGGTGGGGGGTGGGGGAATAATGTAATAAAGAATAATAAAATACATGTATTTTTAAAAAAATATGAAAAAAAAAGAAATAAAACAGAATAGAGAGCTTTCACTGCCAATTCACCTGCATTGTAGAAAACGCTAACAAGAGTTCTTCACAAGATGACAGGATACCAGATGGAAGCTCGTTTCTGTCATCAGGAGGGAAGGGAGAGCAGCATGATAATTAAAAACCTGGATAAAAGTAAAAAAAAAAAATTAAATAAAATAAAAAGACTGAGAAGATGATTATTTATACCTGTATTCAAGAAAATGTTAAAGACAGCCTAGAGGGGCAAGATGACAGATTAGAAGACCCCCTCCATTGAGAGGGTCTCACTTGTTCATCACCTTATGCTTCCAACAACAATCTGGGGGACAACCCACCATCCTGCAAGAAGATCTTCCAGCAAGGGGTCACAATGGATCTTCCATAGTGGACCTCAGCCAAAGAAAAATTGTCAAAATTTCAGAAACGGAATTTCAGAATATGGATGTCAAGTAATATGAATGGAAATGAAGAGAAAGTTGAAAACCAACAAAAAGAAACCAAAAAATATTTCAGGGCATCAATGAAAAAAATGACAACTACTGACAAGACAGACAATATAAGATGTAAATAGACTTAAAGAAATTAAAGTGTCATTTAGGAAAATTCAAAATACAGCAGAAAGCTTCAACAGCAGGCTAAACCAAAAAAAGAAGAAGAAAGAGCCTGAAGATGAGATTCTTGACCTAAGTCAGTCATTCAAAGATATGGATAAAAGAATAAATAAGAATGAACAATCACTCAAGAAATATGGGACTATGTGAAGATAAAGGACCCAAATAACCTCAATTAGAACTGAGAAAGGAAATATTGCAACTGATGTCACAGAAGTCCAAAATATCATCTATGAATACTATGAAAATTTCTACACACATAAACTAGAAAATGTAGAGGAAATGGACAAATTCCCAGAAACACACAACCTCCCAAGACTCAATCAGGAGGAAATAGAAACTCTGAACAGATCCATGATGAGCAATGAGATTAAAGCAGTAATAAAAAATCTCCCGGCTCAGTGTCTGTGGCTCAAGCAGCTAAGGCGCCAGCCACGTACACCTGAGCTGACCGGTTCGAATCCAGCCCAGGCCTGCCAACAACAATGACGGCTGCAACAAAAAAATGGCAGGGCATTGTGGTGGCTGCCCATAGTCCCAGCTACTTGGGAGGCGGAGGCAGGAGAATCGCTTGAGCCCAGGAGTTGGAGGTTGCTGTGAGCTGTGATGCTACAGTACTCTACCCAGGGTGACAGCTTGAGGCTCTGTCTCAAAAAAAAATAAAAAAAAACTCCCAATAAAAAATGTCTCAGATAAGATGGACTCACAGCCAAATTCTACCAGACCTATGAAGAAAAACTGGTACTCATCATGCAGAAATTATTCCATACATTGAAGGAACAGAATCCTCCCTAACTCATTTCATAAAGCCAGAAAAAGATATTTTAAAAAAAGAAAACTACAGACCAATATCCCTTATGAATACAGATCCAAAAAATAAATCCTCAACAAAATATCAACAACTTGAATTCAATAGTGTATCTAAAAAATAATTCAGCACAATCAGTTAGGCTCCCTCCCAGGGATGCAAGGATGGTTCAACATATGTAAATCAATAAATAAATGGAAGCAAAAACTGAGACCATATGATCATCTCAATAGATGTAGAAAAGGCATTTGACAAAATCCAGCACCCTTTCGTGATAAAGATTCTCACCAAACTCAGCTTAGAAGGAACATACCTCAAAATTATAAAAGCCTTCTCTGACAAACCCATAGCCAACATCATACTGAATGGGGAAAAGTTGAAATAATTCCTCAAGGATCTGAAACAAGACAAGGATGGCCACTGCCACCACTGCTATTCAACATAGTCCTGGGAGTCCTAGTCAGAGCAGTAAGGTAAGAGAAAAAAGTAAATCATATCCAAGTTGTGAAAGAAGAGGTCAAACTACTGCTTTTCACTGACCATATGATATTGTATCAAGAAAATCCCAAATATTCTACTAAACGCTTCCAGAATTGATAAATAAATTTAGCAAAGTCAATCAATGTACACAATTATATCCTTTATATATACTAATAACAGTCAAGCTGATAGTCAAATAAAAGACTCAATACCAGTCACAATAGGTACAAAGAAAATAAAATACTTTGCAATATACTTAACCAAGGAGGCAAAAGATCTCCACAAGGAGAACTATGAAACACTGATGAAAGAAATTGCAGACAACACAAACAAATGGAAAAACATCCATGCTCATGGATTAGTAAAATACACATTGTTAAAATGTCCATACTGCCCAAAGTGATTTACAGATGTAGTGCAAGCTCCATCAAAATACCAGTGTCATATTTCACAGATCTAGAAAAAAAAATGCTATATTTCATTTGGAATCAACAAAGAGATGGAATAGCCAAATCAATCTTAAGCAAAAAAGGAAAAATCTGGAGGTATCACATTACCAGATCTCAAATTACACTATAAAGCTATAGTAACCAAAGCAGCATAGAATACATCAATGGCACAGAACAGGGAACCCAGATCTAAAACCATCTATATACAACCAACTGATCTTCAACAAAACAGACAACATACACTGAGGAAAGGAAGCTCTAGTCAGTAAATGGTGCTGGTAAAACCTGTGCATGTGCAGAAAATGAAACAGGACCCCTATCTCTTGCCATATACAAAATTAATTCAAGATGGATAAAAGACTTAAATATAAGGAATGAAACCATGAAAATTCTGGAAGAAAATATAGGAAAAATTCTTCTAGACATCTGCCTAGGCAAAGAATTTATGACTAAGACCTCACAGGCAATTACGGTAACAAAAAAATAAATAAATGCAACTTGATTAAATTTAAAAGCTTATGCACAGCAAAGAAAATAATCAACAGAGTAAATATACAACCTATTGAATGGGAGAAAATATTCACAAACTATACATCCAGTAAAGGGCTAATATCTAAAATCCACAAAGAACTCAAATAAATCAACAAGTAAAACCAAACAACCCCATTAAAAAGGGAGCAAAGACAGGATGAGCTTTTCAAAAGAAGGTAGACAAATGGCCAAGAAACATATGAAAAAATGCTTAACGCCACTAATCATCTGGGAAATGCAAATTAAAACCACAATGAGGGGTGGCGCCTGTGGCTCAAAGGAGTAGGGCACCAGCCCCATATGCCGGAGGTCATGGGTTCAAACCCAGCCCCGGCCAAAAAACACACACACAAAAAAAGAATTTTGGCTCAGTGCCTGTGGCTCAATGGGCTAAGGACCCAGCCGTATACACCTGAGCTGGCAGGTTCGAATCCAGCCCGGGCCAGCCAAACAGCAACGGCTGCAACCAAAATATGGCTGGGCGTTGTGGCGGGCACCTGTACTCCCAGCTACTTGGGAGGCGGAGGCAGGAGACTCGCTTGAGCCCAGGAATTGGAGATTGCTGTGAGCTGTGATGCCACAGCACTCTATCCAGGGTGACAGCTTGAGATTCTGTCTCAAAAAAAAAAAAAAAAACCCACAATGAAATATACGTCACCTTGTCTGAATGGACATTATTAAAAAGTCAGAAAACAGTAGATGTTGCATGGATGCAGAAGGACAGGAATGCTTGTACACTGTTGGTGGGAATGCTAATTAGTACAAACTCTATAGAATACATTATGGAGGCTCCTCAAAAAAATAAATATAGATTTACCATGTGACCCAGCAATCCCACTACTAGCTATCTATCCAAAGGAAAAGAAGGCATTTCATCAAAAAGACACCTGCATTTGAATGTTTATTGCAGCCCAATTCACAATCACAAAGAACTGGAATCAACCTAAGTACCATTCAAGAGTGGATTAACAACATATGTGTGTGACACACACACCATGGTGTACATACCATGGAGTACTACTCAACCATAAAGAAGAATGAAATAATGTCTTTTATAGCAGTTTAGAGGGAACTGGAGGCCCTTATCCTAAGAGAATGGATATTCTCAGAAATGGAAAAGCAAACACCACATTCCCTATTCTCAGGAATGGAAAAATAAACACCACATGTACTTTCTAATAGTTTGGAACTAATTGATGGGTACACAGAGGCACAGAGAGATGTAAAGGTCATTGAAAATCAAGAAAGGGGGAGGGGGAAGGAGAGAAGGGCCAAAAACCTACCCATAGGTATAATGAACGCTATTCTAATGATGGGTACACCAATAGCCCTGACTTAATAAGCATTATAAAAACTATCCATGTATCAAAAACATGTGCACCTCCTTAATATTTTGAAACTTTAAAAGTCAACGAGTATATTCGAGTGGGGGTGGGAGAAGGAGGCAAAGGGTAAAGAAGAGGAGGAAGGGGGACTTGTTACTCTCACCCGGTGTGCACAGTGTAAGGGTGTACAGCACACCCCCTGCCTGGGGGCTCAACTATACTGGAACTTTACCCTAGAAATGCAAACAATACAACCTAATCATTTATACCGTCATAATCATCTGAATTTTTTTAAAAAGTCTAAGAGTATAAAGTGAAAAATAAGAGATCAAAACAAATGTAGCATAAGATTTCTGAAGGCAGTTTTTGTCAGAAAAAAATGACTTAATGTTTTACTACAAATGGCAATTTATTGTTTTGGGGGAGATATTAAGAAAGTCCTGTTCTTTGGCTTATTTTATGGCTTTGATTGTGATTATATATTCAAATGCTGATAACCGTTAACTTTCTCAAACTTAATGTCCGAAAACTTCATCAAATCAAACTAAATATTTACTTTATTAAGCAATTTCTGAAACTTTAATAGGGCTTTCCTGTGCCAATGGTATATATATTGTGGAAGTAAAGCCTTATGGAACTCTTTCAGACCTTTAAAAAAATAAATATGATGAATTTTGGTTTGTTTGTTTTTTGGCTTTTTTTTTTTTTCATCTTTCATAGTCAGAGAAAAGATTGGGCAGAGACATGCCTGAAGTATAGAAAGGTTCAGGAATTGGCACGTTCTGAGTGGATGGCTTTGCAGACCATTCCTATCTTATCCAATGATTCTGTAACATCTCCACCAGAGACTGGGGTTCCTAGGAAGCATGGCTTTACTTGTGGGGAGACCACAGTAAATGATGAGGGTGAGAGCTGGTCAGTTAGTGAGTCAAAAGCCTTCACCAGGCTAGCTACCAATTAGAATGGACTGAAGGCTGTGAACTTTGACCATATCCGAGGAAGCTGGGAGGAGGGAACACTGGTTCTCACTCTGGCTAGTCTGGCCTATGAAGAGGCAGGACAGTTTTTTGGTCTGTTGACAGTCCAACAGACAGTCCAACTCCTATGTATTCCCAGCAGACGGGGACTAAGATTTTGCCTGGTGACACTATCATGCCTGCAAGGAATCTGTCCTGGGTCACAGGCTGGGTCACAGCTGGGGAGACTGTATCAAAATGCAAACTAGGACTTATTTACTTTCATTGTGGCCAAGCAGACTGAATAATTGAGGGGTTTGCAGTTCACCAGTTATGGTCCAGCCTCAGGACAGAAGCCAAAATGTGCTGGAAGAAGTTCAATGGCTGGGGAGAGGGATTCAATGCCACCAGCGGACTGTTTTCTTTTCATTTTCTCTTAGCAGCCTGGTTTTATCACCTGCTATCAAGAAAAGGAACAAAAGCATGCCCGGCCCTGAAACTTGCAGATTATGGCAGAAGAGACAAAGGGAAAGAAGGGTCTTACTTGGTGGGATTGGTTCTAACTCCCCTCAATGTTTAAACAGCAATAGCAACAATAATAACTCTTATTTACTTAATTGCTTACTACCTACAGACACTGATACAAGCACCTCATACAACAAAACTCATCTAATTCTGACAACAACCTTATGAGGTACTATCATCAGCTTTATTTTAAGAGATTAAAAAAAACTGGTAGTCATAAAGTGTGAGTACCTCACCTATGAAAAGGGACTTTATTAAGACCCCAGCCACTCACTGTAGTTGTTAAAGGCACAAATTGTAGGGCTTGACTGCCTGAATTGAGCATCTTATTAATAAGCTACTTAAAAACATTTATGAAAAAATTACTTAACTCATCTGTGCCTCAGTTTCCACATCTCTAACATGCATTTTTTAAGCATCCTAGGAGGCCAAGACAGGTGGATTGCCTGAGCTCACGGGTTTCAAGACCAGCCTGAGCCAGAGTGAGACTCCATCTCTAAAAATAGCCAGGCATTGTGGTGGACGCCTATAGTTCCAGCTACTTGGAAGGCTGAGGCAAGAGAATCGCTTGAGTCCAAGAGTTTGAGTTTGTTGTGATGCCATGGCACTCTCTCAAGGGCAACAAAGTGAGACTCTGTCTCAAAAAAAAACAAACTACACTTTTTAAGACTTGTAGAATGCTTGTGATAGATAAATGAGACTATATAATGATAGTAAACAAATTGTATTTTCTCTTTCCTATAATTATTGCTAATTTAGGCAATTTCCAAAGCTACTCTCTTCTACAAAGTACTTTGGTGGTGCCCACATTCATCATTCATGCTTGAGTTAATACAGGGTGTTCATATAGTTCCTGTGCCGTTTAAAATTGCTGAAATTCATGGACACCTTGTATTTTCATTAATGTATCCATTGCCACCTTCCACAGTCCCCCACCCATCTATCCTCTTCATCCCAATATTACTTCCCTTCTCTTCCCCACTGCTAACTTGAGAAGGAAAAATCAAAACATCCCTGGGTGTGATCCATCTCCATTTTAGATCCCTGGAATGTGCAATGAGTAACTGCTTGCTCTTCACACACCCCCTAGCTATTCAGTTTAACTCCCTCTCCGCATGTAGAGGAGTTGTGTACACAGTAGGGTGTGTTTCTGTGTGTTCCTGGGGTGAAGTCTTCTTATAATTCCTACAGTTGTTGCAAACTGAGTGTTATTTGGGCTCTACAGGCCCACCATTCTGAGAGAATTGTCCCCCTGCAAAACTAAACATCTTTTGATGAAAGACGTTTCTCAGTATAGAAATGAGAAACAGAAGCTTCCCAAACAGAAAGTCACTGAATTTCCCTAAGACTATCCGCTTAACACTGACCTATTAGAAGCCTCCACATTGATCTCAGAGCCAGAAGGAAGCCTTTGATGACTCCACCTCCCACCACTCTCTCCCTGGCTCCCACAACTCCAGGTCACCTTGGCCTTCCTCATTTGTTGTTGCTGTAGAGTCTTCACGTTTACTATTTCCTCAGCCTTGAATGTGTTTCCATTTCATGGCTGTTTCCTTATCATTCAGGCCTGGAGATGGATCCACACCCCAGCAGAGTCAAGTGCTAAGGTCCATACAAGACAAGACATTGGAACCAGAGTCCTGCCAAAAGCTGAGAACTACAAACAGCTGCACCGTCCATGAAGAAGCAGTTAGGGAAATGGCCCACATTTAATAAATGGGATAGCCAAACTGTGAACCCAGGAGGTCTAGAACCCATCCTCTAAATCAGACATTCTCTATTTCTATTTTCTTACATAAAATAAAGTTCAATATACTCCATACACCTTGATGCAATAGACAAAGAGGATAAATGGGAAAGTCTTAATTAAGAAAGCTATTCTACTTAGATTACTCATGTCTTCTAGCTTATTCAAGAGCAGGGTTAATGCCTCACCCATCCTCACCATAAGAGGGGCTATGAAGGGGCCAGCCATCAGCTTTCAGTTTCAAAGTTCTTTAGCTTCCAGCAGGGAAGGAAACATCCTCTTAATTCACTACTGTCTAGGTTAGCTGGCTGGCACTCCCTGGTTCTGCCTTCTTAACCACCTAACAACCAGTTGTTCCACTGCCCCATCAACCAAAGCCAGGCGCCCCCCGCAGGTGTCTCAGCAAACCTCAAACCCTAACCAGCTCAGCCCACCCCAGGGATAAAGCTGAGATTCCATGGCTCTAAGCTTCTATTTGTTTTAAAGCAATATAAGCAAAGGAAAACCCTCAAGCATATGGCATCCAGACTACAAAGAAAGTTTTAATGCTTGTTTTAATTTTAAAATATTGCAAAAAGCATTGCTATTAACTCTAAGTCATCTCCACAGTGTTTCAAGGGAAGGTTCACATTCTGAGTCCCTCTCAGCAGATAACAGTCACTACTTGGTGTTTTTATATACTTTGAAGTTTATGAATGCCTTCTGTGGTTCAATCTGTATCTTACCTTTCACATTTCTCCCCCTGACCCACCCCAAGACTTTAATCTTGAAGTCTTAGAATGCCTGAGCAAGAAAGCAACCCACTCATTTGATCCAACTCCCTCACTTTATGGATGGGGAAAGTGAGATCTAAAGAGAAAATTATTTCCCCAAGGTTAGATGATGAGGAAAGCAGCAGGAACTTAAAGTAAACCTGTTCAGTTGTTTGCTTGCAGTCATGTAATTGATGAAACTTTCTCCAAATTTTTGTTCAGCTTGTATTTATCATGTACCTTCTCTGTGCTCCAAAATGTGGCCAGTACAAAAAAAAAAGAGAGAGAGAGAAAGAGACCTGTCCTGAAGAATTCAGTTTTCCCCAAGTTTGTAAATAAG
Organism: Perodicticus potto; assembly: GCA_963574655.1. Taxonomy (NCBI): domain Eukaryota; kingdom Metazoa; phylum Chordata; class Mammalia; order Primates; family Lorisidae; genus Perodicticus; species Perodicticus potto. Next base: position 44,533 of record CAUYRH010138838.1, on the reverse strand, counting down.
GACACATAAAGAAAGCTGAAAATAATTCAAGACAGCATTCATTTATTTGTTTTCTATTTATTCAGGTATTCATCCATCCTTTTATTTATTTATTGGACCAGCATTTCTAGAGCATAGCAAGAAGTCAGAAATAGACTTTCCTGTCAGGAGTTTACAATTTACCGGGGGTTAGGGGGAATGTGCTGAAATAATTACTGCTGGGTTTATGTAGAATTAACATGTACCTAAGTGATGGCCCTGCCTATAGACCTGGGACATGTAGTTGAATCTTAAAAGTCATGATCTTGTTCCCAGGAAGGAGCTAGCAACTGACTTTTGGAGACCATCTATAGTGTGCCGGGTGCTTTACATTTAATATCACCACAATCCTTAAAGATTAAGAAACTGAGATTCAGGCAGCACCCGTAGCTCAGCGGGTAGAGAGCCAGCCACCAAGGGTGGCGGGTTAGAGCCCGGCCCAGGCCTGCTAAACAACAATGACAACTGCAACAAAAAATAGTTGGGCATTGTGGCAGATGCCTGTAGTCCCAGCTACCCGGGAGGTGAGGCAAGAGAATAGCTTAAGCCCAAGAGTCTGAGGTTGCTATGAGCTGTGACGCTACAGCACTCTACTGAGGGCAACAGCTTGAGACTGTGTCTCAAAAGAAAAAAAAAAGAAAAGAAAAGAAACTGAGGTTCGGAAAGTTTAAGTAAATCACCCAACTAGACTCTCAAGTCCACAAGACTTCAGAACCTGAGGTCTTTGACTACAGACACTCCTACAGCCTGCTTCCCCAGCCTGGCTGGGAAGATGCTCCTGGCCACTGGTGCTCCTCCGGGTTAACTTGAATCCTTGAGGATAAAGGAAGAGGACTCAGGTATTGTGCTACAGAGATAGTTTGCCACAGTGGCCTTTAGAAGTGTAAGGTCCACTCCACGGAGAGCTGGTGATACCAAGTGGTATTCATACAACTGGGCACTCCTGTGGGAGGGACTGGTGTTCTCCAGTGTTCATTCATTCCTGCCTTCATGTGTTGAACAAATATCTACTGAGCCTAGGCAAGCACAGGGCACAGGGTAGGCACTAGCATATTTACTTCTCCAACATGAGCATCTGGGATAGATTTGCCCAGAGCAGGAGGCAGGAAAGGGAGTCACTTAAAGTTTGTCCTTCAGCTGTAATGCCATACAGTGGCCAATAAGAGAATGCCCCTGCTTTCAATGTCCCTGCTTTGCCAGCCTGGCTGAGAAGAGGGTCCCAGCCAGTGGTGCGCCTCCATGCTAACTTGAGTGCCTGCACTGATCCAGTCTGTTGCTTAACTTGGTCTGGTCTTTCTCCTTTCTTCCCCCCTCTAACTTTGGTTCAACTTGGATCCTAAAAGCCTACAGACACAGACTGGGTTTTCTTACTTTACCATCTCTCACCTCCAGACTTTAGGTTGTATAGTACAAATACTACAGCTATACATCTGAATAGAGAGATCACCTGGGCCACAGAAAACATCCATGTCCTCATGACAACTCAATCCGCACAATCCATGTGCAGATATGAACTGGCATAAATACTGAAGCCCCCAAGCCCGCCAGTGGGTTAGTGGCTAAGGAAAGCCCATGGGTTATATGAACAGGAGGTTGTGGAGTCAATTATTATGTCATGCAGGATAAACTCAGTGCTGGCCGCTGACCTTTGAGAGGGCAAGAGGTCAGCAGATCAGCCACTATCCTCCCAGTGCTGGGATGTCTGGCGCCATGTGTGTGCTTGCCCCAGGAACTCAGACAAACAGGGAAATTCAGGAGGAAATACAGACAGCTCCTGAATGCTTTCTGTTGGGTTGAACTTGCTGCCAGGCGGTGACTGAGGAATGGTCACATTATCCTGGGATTTTTGCTTAGAAGTTGCTGCTTCCTGTGGCTGACTTGTTAGTTGATGAGAGTTTTCCCCCTTAGGCTAGAACCCCAGACGCAAGAGTCTGTCTGTCTGGCTGCCAGATCTGGACACACCATGGAATCTCCCAGCCTGGGAGCTGGGAAGGGAAGGGCCTCATAGGCTCACCCCACACCCAGGGCTGGGATCCCTTCACAAATTCTGTGCCAAGTGGAGCTCTGGTGACTGGCGACTCACTTCCAGTGACCGGCAGCGCCTTTCCGACCAGTGTATGAAATCTACCTTATATGGCACTGAAAGCTGTGTCCTTCTGACTTCCCACATTGGCTCTGCTTTTCCCCTCAAGGCCACACCAAACATGTCTGCTTAATTCCCCGTTCACAGAACAGCCGTTCCTATGTTTGAAGATAGCAATATGCCTGTGCCCGCGGCCCGTCTCGGTGTCCCCTCTTTCTCCAGTCCTGTCATTCAGTTCTTCACCCACTGAACATCTTCCCTGCTGTCCTTGGGAATCCCTGCCCCACTCCTGCCCTCCTCATCCCACTCCCACGCCCCCACGCGTGTCCGTGGCAGCGTGACAGCCCCTCTGCTGCCCCACGACTATCCCACTGCGTCTTCTTCCCATTCTAACTGGGCTTTAGCCCCCACCTCCTCCCGGCCCTCAGGGTCTCCCCTCCCCCTCCTCTCTCGGCTCTCCTCCATCCTGGCTCCTTTATCCCATGTTATACTTCTCCAACAAATCCATCTTTCACACCCGTGTCCCCAAATGGCTTTCACCCTACCTACTTCATAGCCAAGCTTGTTGAAATTTGTAATCACCAGTATTTCCTTCCTTCCCTTTACACCTTAATTCATGCCACGTGGTTCCCTCCCTGCCACTCTGCTGAACGTGGTTCATGAAGGTCACCAGTGATCTTCTGAACGCTAACTCCCATAGACACCGTGCGATCCCTGTCTCACCTGACCTCTCAGCAGCATTCGACATGCCTGACCATGGCCCTCGCATGGCTCCCGTGAAGCTGCCCTGCCAGCCACCTTCCACCTCAGTGGGTCTCCTGCTCACCCTCCTTGGCTGGATTCTCTTCCACAGCCGCTGTCTGCCCCATGGCTGCAGGTGTACCCCAGGGCTCTGTCCTTGGCCCTGCGCTCTGCTCACTGCGCACATGTTGCCTGAGGCCCTGCTCCAATCACCCAGCTTCAGCTCCTTACAGCGCTCTGAGTTGCACCTTCCTTTCCCCTGAACCTCTTGGATAACTCACCGCCTCGTGAACACAGCCATGTGACTGTCCTTGTCGCTTCACTCTCAACATGTGACGTGTCTGCCTTACCTCATATGTTTGAACATCTTTCCCTAGCCTCAATTCGATGAGTAAAGGACGCTCCATCCACCTATCCCGCCTCCTCCTTCCCCTCTACATCTGGCCTGTTACTAAATCCTATCCTTGACATTCATTGCTTCCATGGACTCCATGCCTACAGTGTGCCAGAATTTTCATATACATAAACTCATTTAGTTCTCACAACAGGAGTGGAAGAGAAGTGTTATTATCCAATACTCTTATTAGCGAAGATGGAAATTTGTGTTAAATAACTTGCCTAAGGTGGTAAATTTAATAAGTGACGGAGCCACACCCATGTGATCTCGGCCTTCTCTCCACTTGCCCACACTCTGCCTTTCCTCCTCTCTCTACGTCCCTAACATCTTTCACCCAACACTTCGGTCCATTGGTGTCCCCGATACCTGACACCAGGACTTCATAGTCTCTCACTGTATCCCCAGATGTCCTCCCAACTGTCCATCCCATTATCCACTCTGCTGCAGAATGAACTTCTAAACCACATGCCGCCTTCCTGCCTAGAAGCCCTGCCATGGGACCCATTGCCCTCCAGACCATCTGGTTTTTTACACACACGTAGGAGTAGCCCCTGCAGTCCCCCCAGCCTCGTCTCTCCCCACTACCTCCCCTTTCTTACCACCTCTGCCAAGATCCAGCTCTCTTTATTTTCCCACTGCTCCGGGAAGGGACCATACTCTCTCAGTTCATATGCATAGTCTGTGTCCTCTGCCGAGACACCCTTCTCCCTCCCCCATTCCCACTCACCCAGGATCTATTGTGGGAACCTCTGCTCTTCCTTCAAACCTTGCCTTGGAGCCTCCTGCTCCATGAAACCCTCACTGCCTCTCCCCCAGCAGAAATGCCTGCCCACTTTGAGGCTTCCCGTGTACCTGGAACATACCTTTATTACCCTTGCCACAGTGTGTTACAACTGTTTTTTTATTTTCTTGTGTCCCCATTTGACAGTGAGATCTTTGGATTTGCCTTTGCATTTTACCAGTTGTACAATCCCTTGTTTATAGTGGACACTTATAAATGTTTGTTGAATGGAATTTTCATATCACGCCTAGTATAGCTCCTAGCACAAAGAAGATACCCTGCCCAACTCATTTCCATAATTGAATTAAAACAGATGGCAATAAATAATTATAATACAATGTTGCATATATTGTTATAGATAGGTCCAAAATATCACAGCACCCCCGAGAAGAAAAGAATTAGCACTATCCTAAGGGTAGGGAAAGAGAGGAGTCAGGGAAGGCTTCCTACAAGAGGTGACGTTTGAGCTGGGCCTCACAGTTTAAGAGGGAGTTAACCTGAGCAAAAAGAGGCCTTCTGGGCAAAGACATGGGACTCCGCACGGGTCCAGAGTGGTTGGGAAGCAGTAGAACATGTAGGGAGTGGCACGTGTTGACCTGGGTGTGTGTTGGGGTCAAAATGAACACCACTTAAGGAATTTGGACATAACCCCGAGGCTGCAGAAGCCCTCTCAGGATTTTCAGAAAGCAAGTGGCCTGCGCAAACTTGTATTTAGAGGGATAGAACGGATGGCTTGGGAGAGTGGATGTGAGATCAGTCACTGCAGGATTATAGCAGTTGCAGTAATCCCGAGGAGAGATGGCTTTGCCTGGATCCACCCAGCCCTGTCTGTACAGAGTTCTTTCTGTAAAGAGTCAGCCTCACCACAGGTGGGGAGAGCAGAGAGCGGGGTGCAGCAGGATAAGGTCTCTGGTCAAATAAGATTAGAACATTCTGGGTTCAACAAAAATATCTCCAATTGTATGGGAAGCCCGCACACTGTACTCCAAGCCTGAATCATTGTACACAGTTATGACTTAATAAAAAAGAAAAAAAAAAAACAGATTTAATGCAGGACTTTTCAGAGCCTTTAATGTTGATACATGTTGTATTTGCTGTATGTAAAATAGAGTTTTCCAAACTTACTTAATTGAAGAACCTCTTTCTAAGACCATCTCAGTAGATTAGAGTTTAATGGAATATGTAAAGTAAAAAAAAGACCTAGTGTTTTTATGATTTTGTAATTTCTAGTTCCTGGAAGGAAAAAACCTTGTTTTCCCTTGGGTTGCAACTGATATTCCCACTGAACACACTGCTGTGGGAATCTTGTGTGTGTGTGTGTTTTGTTGAGGGGACAGAGTAGAGCCCCATGGAAATATGAGTGGTAGCTTTTAGTCGTTCTATTTAGAGATGGCCTGAGCAAGTTCACCTGCTCCTCCCAGGTCCCTGGTGTTTATTCAGGTCTGAACGAGGTCAGACCCAGGTGTTTGAAAAAATGGCAGGTCCTGATCTATAGAAGAGAGAAAACAGGTCTGTAGCCCCTGGAATGTTCTGCTCCACCAACATCTTTCCCTCTGCATTTGGTCAACTAGGTGGGGGGAAGGGCAGAACAGCCATGTCCGTGAGAGGCTGTAGCATTGGTGGCAGGTGCCAGGTTCTGTTGATAGTGGCCTAGATCCTGTCATACTATTGTACACAGTTTACCAGGACTCCAGGGCCCAGCTCACCATTTGCAGGCATCCCCTTGCCTAAATGCTGGGGGAAAAATATCAAACATCTGGCCATCAGCATTGAGTGTTTAATTAATCCCTGGCCTTAGAAGGCCTTCCCTGGCAGCTCCAAGGCCATTTCCTAGCCAAGTCTCCAGACTTGAGAAGTCTGGACAGTTCTGTATATGGCTTGGGGTGGTGCCTTTATCTCCATTGCAGAAATTCTCCACTGGAGATGCATCAGATGTTCCTCTGCTGCTGCCAGGCCTGCAGGGTGAAGAGTTCAAAAGTGCAGAAGGGGACAGATAAGCAGGAGGCCCAGGTAAGGGGCAGCTTCTGGCAGAACAGGACAGCAAGGCCACTGCCAGACTAAATCAGGAAACTTCCCAGAGCCCTGAGCAGAGCCCCAAGCGAGCGCTCCTTGAGGGTGGGCCCTTAGCCCTGCCCACCCAGCTGGGCTGGTTTGTGTAAGCATAAAAAGGGCCCTGAGACACTGACTCTCCGGATTTCCCTATGACGTGGTCTTCCCTCCCTGCTTTGGGCAAGTAGAGCTAACTCAAAGTTCCCAGGGTATTAACTCCAGCCCCATAACATTAAGTAACTCAGGCTACTCCTCCAGCTCTCTCAGACCAGAAACTGAGAGCCAGACAGAGAAAGGGGACTCAGCCAAGACTCCCAGTGTTTGTCAGAAACAGAGAAAGAGCTCAGTTTTTCTCTCTGTTCAGTGTTTTCTTTACCACACAGCACTCTTTCCCAGTGGAGAAAGAAATGTAGCTCGATTACCTACTCGGCTTTATCTTTGGCAAATCTGTATTGTCATGAAAACTAAACTAAGGTAGGTTCTAGAGAGTCAGATAGAGCCAGGTTCAAATTCCAGCTCCACCAATTACCAAGAACAACAGAGTAAATAGGCCCTGGGCAAATAATTTGACTTCTGTAGCTCAGGGTTCCTTCTCTGGAAACAGCACCTATACCATAAGGTCACATGAAGATTAATTGACATAATGTATGTAGAGTTCAGCATGATGCCCAGAAGATAATAAATACTCAACAAAGGTTAGCTATTTTTGTTACATTGTTCTTAGTATTTTAATGAATATGAAAAGCAAATGATAATTAGCATTTAAGTTAGTGTTATAGGAAAAGTCCATTACCTGTATTTGGATGTATATGGATGAATTGAGAACCTTTTTTTTTTTTTTTCACTAAGCCATTTAAATTTCCACTTTGGAATTTTGGTTTTGCAAACTCAAAAAACTAAATTTCCACCAATTTTTTCATCCTAAAACATTATTGAACTGCCGTATGGGCTCACCATAAGTGCTCACTAAATGTTTTCAGATGGATGGATGAGTGGATAATGGAGAGAGGGATGGATGGATGGATGGATGGATGATGGATGGATGGACAGATGATGGATGGATGGATGGATGGATGGATGGATGGATGGATGGTTGGATGGATGGATAGATGATGGATGGATGGATGGATGATGGATAGATGATGGAGGGATTGATGGATGGATGGATGGATGGATGATGAATGGATGGATAGATGATGGATGGATGGATGGATGGATGATGTATGGATGGATGGATGATGGATGGATGATGGATGGATAATGGATGGATGGATGATGGATGGATGATGGCTGGTGCTAAGACAGTGACTGAAGTAATCCCTTTGGCTCAGACTGGATAGTGGTTCAGTTTCATAAAAAGCCATAACAGAGAGGCTGAGGGACTGGGATAACATAATGAAGGGCCCAGATGATTTGATACACACAGAGAGCAGGTATAGCGGAAGTGAGGGGACGTGAAAGGAGAAACTACGGTCAGAGACTAAGAGGGGACAGTATGAAATCCTAGAGCAGGAAAGGTTTCTGGTGATAAAAGTTCCAGGGAGCAGTCACGGGGATGTGTGTCCAAGGTGGATAGGGAATCCAGAGGTCCTTAAACCCAAGGAGTCCTAGGAATTCTAAGTCCAAGTTATGGGATGGGTGACCCACATGGCCTTTTATGTAATTCCAACTTAGAATTAAAGTAACCAGAATTAACGAGATTTTACCCTATATTCCATCAAATTGTTCCACGGGAGGGAGGAGGATTCATTATATTAAACTGAATTACATATGAAGTATTATCATGCACTGAACAGAAGTACTTATTTATAATTCACCTCATCAAATGAGTGGTGGTGTTGCTTAAAGGTTGAGTGTGTGAGAGAGAGGGGGAGAGAGAGATTGAGAGACACACAGAGAGACAGAGAACGTGCCTTACATTGTCTTGTTGTCTGACCTTTTCGGCAGTTTAGCTCCAGGCCAGTTATGGAGCAACACTGAGAGGCTTGTAGGAATTATATATAGCAAAATGTCACAGCCACCAAGAACATTCCGTTCCCCTCATCCCAATCCAAATACTTGAAATTCATACCCTGAACAAAAATTCCCAGTAAATGTTGGCCTGGCAAGCATGGCATTATATCTGTTCATGGGAGGTTGTATTTGTCCTTTCTACTCCTAGTACAAGGAAAGAGCTGGAAAGTGGATCAGGAGACACAGTGGGCCTCCATCCCCACCAGTTCTATGACTGTGAATGAGAATTGTGCCAGAATGGCACTTGTGTTGGGCACTTCACAGTCTAAAGATCACCCCGGACTTTGGTCCATGACAGTGTATGATATATTTGGAGTTTGCTGGAAGTAGCTCTTCAGTTTTCTCACCACACACAGAAAAGGGTAACTATGTGAGGTGATGGGCACGTTAGTTAGCTTGGTTGTGGGAATCATTTCCTAACGTTTATATATATCAAATCGCAACACTGTGCACATTAAATATATGTAATTTTTGTTTGTCCATTATACCTCAATAAAACTGGAGGGAAAAATGGCACCCTCAGTTTATAACCCTCTCAACAGCCCGCAGAAGTAAGCCAGGCCAGTATTATTGCGCCCATTGACACTTGAGAAACTGAGACAGAATCAAGTAATGAAGTAACATGTGCAGGTCACTGGGTTGTGTGTGGGAAGCCAGGTCAAGCCCACAGGCCTTCCAACCCACACCCAGCACTCTTAGGCCTGGCCTATGGCAATTCCCTGCCTCTGCATTTCTGCCCCTGTAACATGAACCCATCTCCAAAGACCCCTACAGCAGCTCTGACCAGCTAAGGCTCTGGAAGGACCATAGCAGGAACAAATATTTGCCCACCAATTAGCATTTCTGCTAGACAGGATAAGCCATGCACAAAATTATGAGGTTGGAAAAATGTTTTCTGGGCCATTTCAGTGTTCCTCATTCCCTCAGAGCCAGCAGAAAGATGCCACTGAAAACCCTGACTTCAGCATAATACAAGGTATCCATGTAACAAAATACAATGTAACAAAAACATTTATATCCCCTTAATATTTTGAATTTATTAAATTAAATTAAAGAAAGTGCAAAAATGCAGTTAAATAGAAGGTATAAGAACCTATTGTTCAGTTGCACAATAGTCAATTTTAGTTAACCATTATTTATTATTGTAAATTTCACAATAGTTAGAAGGGGAGATTTGGAATGATCTCAACACAAGGAAGTGTAAATGTTTGAGGTGATGGATAGCTCAGTTACTCAAATTTGATCATTACACATTGCTTGCTTGTCTCAAAATATCACATGTACCCCATAAACACGTATAACCTTTAGTATCATGAAAATAAAAAATAAATAAAATAAATAGGTTAAAAGAAACCCCAAGAGCATAAGAAGCTAGTCAAGTGGATACCCCAGCCACCTTCTCTAACAAGGTAATGAATTTTTACAGCTGTAGTTCATACCAGCTTGGAATGGCAGGCTACCTCTCCCTGTCACGTGCCTGGACACTCCTTACAGATCAATCAAGACATTTTTTTCTCAATGAATGTGGCCTCAGATACTGTTAGTTGTGAATTGAGCCATGAGATGAAAACTATTTTCTGTCCATGTTAAGTAATTTTTAATAATTCATACCACTCTTGCTTCCAAAAAGGCTAAGAGACATCAACAAAACTATCAAACAGCAGGATCAAAGAGCAAGGGTAGGGAGGCGCCTGTGGCTTAGTGAGTAGGGCGCTGGCCCCATATGCCGAGGGTGGCAGGTTCCAACCTGGCCCCAGCCAAACTGCAACAACAACAAAAAAGAGCAAGGGTAGAATAAGAGAGAAATCTGTGTTCAGAAGTCCAAGGCTGATGGGACCTATTGCAAATGAGCAGAAATTTCACCGTCAGCTTCCTTACATGCAAACGTTAAAAAGAAAAATAAGTTCTAAAATTCTAACAAACCTAGACACATTTTAGGGAGATCATGAAATCTAGGAGGCAATTCTAGCATAGGGGTTTTGGTCTTTTTTTGTTTGTTTGTTTGTTTGTTTGAGACAGAATCTCACTCTGTCACCCAGGCTAGAGTGCTGTAGCCTCAGCCTAGCTCACAGCAACCTCAAACTCCTGGGTGATCCTCCTGCCTCGTCCTCCCTCATAGCTGAGGTGCCACAGTGCTCTGCCACAAGACTCCATGTTTATTTTTAGTAAAGATAGGGTCTCGCTCTTGCTCAGGCTGGGCTAACATGGATTTTAAATGAGGCATAGCAAGCAGTTTCACGGGCATTGTCTTTCCCCACCCCCAAGCTAGTGTTTCTTAAATGACTCTAGACTGTCAGAATCAGAATCATCTGGGGTGCTTGTTAAAAATATGGGTTCCTGGGGCAGCACCTGTGGCTCAAGGAGTAGGGCGCTGGCCCCATATACCAGAGGTGGCAGGTACAAACCTGGCCCTGGCCAAAAACTGCAAAAAAATAAATAAATAAATAAAATAAAATCTCAAATTAATCTGAAAGAGCGGTACCTGTGGCTCAAAGGAGTAGGGCACTGGCCCCATATGCTGGAGGTGGTGGGTTCAAACCCAGCCCTGGCCAAAAACTGCAAAAAAAAAAAGAAAGAAAGGAAGGATGGAACACTGCCTGAATTAAAAAAAAAAAAAAAAAAGTGGGTTCCTGACCTCTGTCCCACACTCACTGAGTGAGTCTCATAAGATGGGCCTGGTGACCTGCTTTTTAAACAAGCTCTTTAACTGATTCTTCTGTACCTATAAGTTGAGAATACATTCACCAAGATATTAGTAGATGATAGTGGCTTAATATAGTGTCCTTTCCCAATCTTCCTTTTGTTTTACCAGGGAATAATGCTTGAACCCAGAGGGGTCTCTAGTGGAGAAACTCCAGGCCCCAGGCTCCAACAGAGGAGATATTCAGAGGCTGCAGCAGCTTCCCAGACACTTATGGTGGTGAAGCTGGTTCTCTGCATGTCCCTAGCTTGAGCCTTCTTTGGGAATCTCAGGTAGCCACAGACTATGGAAAAGGCAGGTCCATCTCAGCCCTCCTGGCACTCCTGGGGTCTCCCATGGCAGTTCATGGGAGCCGCCAGGCCATATTAGCTATAGTAAGTTGGTTTGGCTGACCACAGTCTCCTACTCTCTCCCTTCCCCATCCTTGTCTATGATGGGTCAGGCAGTTCAGGAGCCAGGCAAGTGGCAAAATTTCAAATGAAAGAACCAGGCCACCTCCCAGCCCCTGGCCTGTACCAGGCTGAAATCTGCCAGGAATATGCCTCAAGAGGGGTGCATTCTTTCCTCTCCCTCCACACAGGTTTGGGATAAATTGCCTCGTCCAGTTTGAAGACTTTGCCAATGCCAACGCCTTCCGCCTGCTCAACAAATACCGCAACAGATACTGCATGTTCAACGATGACATCCAAGGTAGGTCCCACCCCCCTGAAACAGCCACCGGGAACTAACACCTTTCCTCGAAGCTCACCAGGACGCCTAAGGGTGGGGGAGGACTGTCAACCCCATAGCTGGCTTGCTTCCAGCAGCAATTGAAGAAAGAACATTAAACTTGGATTCTACTCCTACTTGGCTAATCGCTTACCTCTGTAACCTTGAACAAGTCCCTTAACTTGGTTAAGCTTCAGTTTTCTTGACTACAAAGTGGAGATCATTACTACTTCAGAGGTAGGTAAGAGTTATGTGATTTAATATATGTAAGAAATTCTAAACAATGTTATAATTTACTAGGTAGTTGACCTTGGACAAATCACTTCTCTGACCAAGTACTGTGAAAATAAGAAGCTTATATATAGAAAGTACTAGTACATAAAACTCATTGGACCAAAACATCGGTCACCATAATAATGACTTTCCCCAGCCATAAGAACTGGCTTTTGGATTTTCCAAACACAAGGTGTATCTCTGTTGGGGAGGCAGAAGAATTCCTTCTCTGAACTTGGCTGGAATGTGTGCTGCTCTGAATGAGAACCCTAAGAGACGCTGGCTCTAGGGACACAGAGCCCATCAAAAGCCAACATGTAACATCTTCTAGTTCAGGGTCCATGTGGTTACCTAGTCTATGGCCCAGAAATGGGAAAGCACTTGCTTCTTGCTATAGAGGTGCTTATTTATGAAGGGGAAGTAGAAAGACTGGCCTCACAGGAATTATCTCAACTGAGCCAGGAATTTATGTGGGGAGCATTGTGAGCTAGTCCTAGCATTTTGTAAAGCCCAAAAGAAACCATGGTAAGTTCACATAGGTTATTATTTAATAAATGAAGTTTTCCAAGCAAAATCATTTCAAACAAAAGATCTATGTCGGATAGAAAGAAGTTGTATGGGGCAGGTGTTTGTCCTTGGGGATAAAAGACTGGCTAACTTCTTATCTTGCAGCTGTTCCCTCTGGAGACTCAGAGAGATCATAATTTTTCATCAATTTGAGTTAGGAATAGACTTAAGAGTACTCAAACCCAGCAAATAACAGCTAAGGTTTATAGCTGAATACTTATTGTACATCAGGTACTGTTCTGAGCACTTGTTTAATCCTTTGAGATATTAGCATCAGTGAGCTAATAGCAGAAACTGAGGCACAGGCAGAGTCAGTAACTTTCATACCCAGAAAGTGTAGAGTTGAGATTTGAGCCCAAGTGTTTGGACTCCAAATTCAAAGTTCATGACTGCTCACCATACCGTTCTCAGGTCTTATACTCATATTGCAAACAAAGTACTGTTGTTCTCTCAATGGTCCACATTGTAGGGTATAAGAAACGTGACAGATGATTGTTTGTATTATCATAAATTTTTAAAATGCAAGATATCTAGGAGCACACTATTAGATAATTAAGTTCAAAATATATGACTTCTGTGTCTAGAGAGTGGGTTCCCAGAGAGAGGAGAGACCCAGAGGGGAAAGCTGGGGCATGGCAGCACCCCCTGCTCCCCGGGGGTCTCCACCTTGCCCTGATGCCTGGGCCGGGGGCTAGCCCAGTGTCACCACACCAGCCAGGACACAGGCAGGACAGTGTAGTGCCATCCAGGAAGACTGGCGAGGGGAGGAAAGCATCCTCTTGGGGCTGCCAGTCCCCTCATTGTCAGCCCAGCAGGCAGGGGGTGTGCATCTGGCCTCGGAGGAAGCACCTGCCACTACCCAGCTTCCCCACCAGGCCACTCACACAAGTCAGCAGCTGGACAGCCAGGCCCTGAGCACACCAGGCTCTTAGGCTAGTGGGTAGAAGTAGAAAACAAGTCCATGTGGCGGGCACGCCTGGTGCACAGTCTCCAGATGTACAGACACAGAGACAGCCACATGTGTGTATGTCCTCATAAACACATACGGGAACACAGCCGGGACTGCAGGCCCCCACCTGCCCACATTGCTGCCAAAATGTGCTGCTGAGATGAAAATGTGACTCACCACGCTGCCTTCTCTTCATGAGAAAGTTAACGCTCCTTCACTGAAAACGTAAGACTCTGAGATCTCTCTTCTCCTCTGACCCTGCCTTCAATTTACTCCTATGACTGCCTTACTGGTCATTCCTCTCTGCACGTGGAAGTCCTGCTCACCCTTTCCCATTGTCTCTGCCAGAGCACCGCCTACTCACCCTTCAAGACTCAGCTGTGGGCTCTCTGGCCCAGGGGAGGCCCACATCAGCCCCTGCTCCCCTAGTCTGATTTGGGTGACTGCTCCGTGTTCCCCTCTGCTACCACCCTGTACCCCAAATGGCCATATTGTGCTGTCTGCCGCCTCATGAGATGACAAGCTTCCAAAGGCAGGGACCACATCTGTTCTTATTCCCCAGGTCCCAGGACAGTGCCTGGCACATTCTAGATGCCTCATAGACATTTAAAGAATGAATGGATGATGTCTACACACACAAACTAACACTCTACAAACACAGCCACCCCTTCACACGGTCAGATATATACTCGCCCCACACGCAAATGCACCCCCCTGTGCTCAGACACAGATGGATACGCTTGTTCATGTGTGTACTGCACGTATGCACATGGAGCGTTTGGTTTTTAATTAAATCAATCATTTGTTTAGACTCATTGTTTTTTATGTCCTGCCTCTAGAGTCCTTTGCTCCCAAGCCAGGTGGGATAGTTTTCTGGGTCCCAAAACAAACAGAAGAAGAATTTCCCATTCTTTGCTCGGATATCAAAGACTAAAGCCATCAATCTGGAAGTCAGGAGGAAAGCTGGCAAGCAGTGCCAGAATGCAATAGGGCTTTGATCAGTGCAGTCTGGCATTTAGGTGTGACTGTGATTACCAAGAATGAAGAGGTAGGTCTGGACCTGCATCACCAGGTCCTTCTGCAAGGAGAGGCTTTTCACCCCAGCTGACAGAGAGTCGTCTGCGCATCAGGAAGCCTCAGCTATAGAGAGCCATCTCACCCACGGTCCTGTCCTGCTGGGCTGTCCTCATCCAGAGGTGAGGGATTACAAAGGCCAAATGATTTCAGCCCAGTGCAGGACAACTCAAGCTCCCTGTGAGGCTGGCTGAGGCTTTGGGGCCCCTGGGGAAGCTCAGCTCCCCCATGCTTCCTTCCCTTCCATCCCACAAGGGCACTTCCTCAAAACATCCCTGACACTCCATATGTCTCAGGATCTGCTTCCCAGGGGACACAAACTGTGCCAAATAATAATACTTTATATGTGCGCAGAACTTTAGGTTTGAAAAGTGCTTTTCATCCACACTATCTCACTAGTTCCTGGCAACGTCCCCTCCCCTCATGGTTGGACAGACATAGCAGCCCCACATCATGAGAAAAGTAACTGAAGTCCAAAGGTCACAAATTCTCCACTCTCCCATGTGTGTGTGTGCGTGTGTGTGTGAGCGTGTGTGTGTGTGAGAGAGGGAGGGGGAGAGAGAGAGAGAGAGAGAGGTGGTGAAGGGGGTCTTCTCATTAAGGACTAAATTCCAGAGCTACGTGAGTGTGGGTGTCACTGCTCCCCGTCACCTGGCTGCTCCCATCTTCTCCCCCTCCTTATCCCCATCCCTTCCTCCAACTCCTGCCCAGACCCACGAGTGAGGCCCAGCGTCTGACTGGGGTGGGAGCAGGACTACAGGGCTGCGCTGTGTGTTCTCGTGGCTTCGTGGGCAATGAGAAGACTGGTGAGGGCTTCCTGGACTAAGAGGCTGACATGGAAGATCCAGCCCATGCTGGAATTGTCCCCCTTTATCTCTAAATGAAAAGTAAGGAAAAATGCACATGACTACATAGCCGTGCTCAGAAACAGGAGGGGAGTGCCTCTGTGCAAGGACTGAGGGTTGGGGGGCAGGGGAGAGGGTGGGAGGAGGGAGCAGTGCGGAACCACAGGAAAAGGAAACCACGACGAGCCACACCACATGCAGGAGCCGGGATGGGTCCGGCCACCAGGCAGAGCCTGGGGACACATTCCCAGAATCTGCCTGGAACCCACATGTGGCGGGGGCTGAAACCAAGCAATGCATGTGACCACGAGGCTAGGGCTATGCTACCTGCCCTGGGCCCCAGCCCAGCCTCACCTCTGCAGTGAGGAAAGGGAACAAGGAAAGATAAAACTGAGGTCTCGGCTCTGTGAGGGTAGGGCCATGGCCTGGTGCTGAGCAGGAGCCGGGAACATTATCAGATCTGTCTCCTAGTCGGCCCCACTGTGCCATACACTCAGAACCACTGACCCCACAGAGCCGGCCACAGGGCTGGGTACTGGAGCCTCCACACTTGATGGGAAAAGAGCTCCCTGGGGCTTCCGACCTCCCACCCAACTCAGACTCACAAGGCCTCGGCCGAGGCCAGGCTGGTCCTGCCAGCAGAGCTGCCAGTGCACTGACTCATCGCTGGCAGCCTCTTCAGGAATTTTGGAAAGGCGAAGGCTCAGGTGACTTTTGTTGTTTCAGCTGGATCCAGAGCAGCATCTTTGCTCTTACAGAAGGACAGAGAGGCCTGAAAGGGGAAAGGAAGAGGGGACGGCCGAGCTGAGTGACAGGCCAGTTTTGCATTTGGGAAAGAAAGAGAGCCGCACACAGGAGCCAGGTCCAGGATGCCGGCAGCCTCCACATGCAAGCCGACTGCACAGTGCGGCTAGACGTGGAAAGCCCCTTGGCTCACCCGCTCCAAGGCATTCCCAGCCCCACCAGCCTTCCCTGGCCCATCCTGCCTCATCTCCAGGCCAGGTGACCTGTGAGGGTGCCTGTGCACTTTGTCAGGCCGTTGTCACTCCTCACACTTATAAGATTTAATTGTAAGCCAAAGTTCCTAACAGACATTGGACTGAGACGAGTCTAGGTCTGAACCCCCACTCTCCTGCTTTATGGCTTTGGCCAAGTAGCTTAATCAAAGCCTTCTTTTCCTTGTCTGTAAAATGGACATAGCAGGTTTAACAGCTGGCATCAACCAGCACCACCAGAATGGCCAGACTGTTTTTATAAGCCAGCGTGTGTTCTGGCTGAATGGAGCCTATGCCACCTGCTAGGTGTTTCCAGTGCCAGCCCTATTCCTGACAATGGGTGGCAGTGTGGACTACAGGGATGTACGGGCAGGGACAGGCAGGGAGCTGGACTTAGTTCCTGGTACCGTGACCACATCTCTGGTGCACAGCAGGCTGTCCACACACAGGTATGGATGGAAGGACAGAAGGGGTGGAACCTGAGCTGAGAGGTTTGTTGGGTGCGAGTCAGGAGCCGAGTGTGAGCCCAGGATTAGGGGAGCCTGAAAGAAGAGGGGCAGAGCCCCATCTCGCTTCCTCCACTTTCCCTCATACACCCTATTCTTCCAGCCCATTGCATAAGTCACTGTTCTGGGTGTTTTCTGCCAAGCCTGTGATTTTGAACATACTGATCCCTTGGCCTAGAACTCCCTTCCTGCTCCTGACTAGTATCTGTTTGTCCTTAAAAGCTCAAGTGTCACCACCTCAGGACACTGTATCCAGGGCCAAGCGACAGGCACCTAGATGACCTCACCGTTTCCATATGCACCCAGGGCCCACGAGTGACACTGGACAGTGGTTGCCCACTCTACAGAATACTTCACAGTTCCCCAGGGCCATGGACAGGGCTGTCAGTCAAAGGAAATGATAACCTCATTGGCGTGGGACAAGGATAGGGGAACTTGCATTGGCCTAGAAGGGACAGAAGGGCAGAGATGGCCCAGCTCTAAAGACTTTGTCCAGCTGGTTTGTCCTGTTTACAAGGTGCCAGAATTACTTTCAGCCATCAGGGACCTACTGCCCTCTGGGGCACCCCTGCCCACCACACATACTAGGCGGCAGTTCTAGGTCTTTCTTTGGTCTCTCCCCAACAGTGAAACTCCCCTGGTCTCTTTAACCTTGTCTCTGCCCAGTTCCCAGAGCCTTCCTTTTCACTAAGCTCTGGATTCTGGATTATGAGGCTTTTCCTCTTCCAGGGCTTTTCCCAGGCCTGAGGTTCACAGGGGTTTCCAGTGTCTGACCGTGGTTCCTCTGAGACCTCCCTGTCATCTGCTGCAGCACCCAAAACCTCAGAAAAGCTGGGAACATGGTAATTATTCCCTCTGGTTCCTTCCAAACTGTGGCAGAATTGCCCTAACCTTGTCTTCTTATGGGCCAAGAACTGTCCTCTGGAGCGTCCGAGGGCTCTAGAAAACTCCCTTATGGCATGGAAATAGTCTAGAAGGCCATGGCTTGGGATCTACTAAGGAGAACCTGAAATTTCTGAACATCTATACTAGCAACTCCTGAGAATGAGACTTTTTAATTCATCTTTCTATATCTGAGGCCGAGCCCAGCAAGGGCCCAGAAAAGGTGCTCAGATGAATAAATGAATGGCAGTAGCTGCTGTGGGAAGATGCTTCTTGCAGATTGTGCAGTAGGGCTGGCCCTGCAATAGAGGCTGTCCAGGGCCTCAGGCCTCAAAACCGCCTCGGCCAGATGCTGCCTGGGCCTCTCTCCCTGTCCTTCTCACTGCCTGGGTCCACAGTCCTCCCTCACATGACAGGGCAATGAATTCTTTCCCTCTCCTCCAGGAATCTGCTGTTCGGCATGGAACTCCTTTGACTCTGTCAAATGTGACTATTAAAAGCAGAAACTACATTTTCTCAGCTTGTCCTTTTGTGCTATTTCCTGAACTTATAACCTCGAGTACTCCATTTGCAGGAAATGTAATTATGGAAAGTTCCCTTTAAAAAAGAAAATTTGGTTTTCTTTTGTCATGAATGGAAACAACCAGTCACGCTTTCAGCTGCCTGCGGCATTCATGGGCATAAGCCGAGTTTCAGCATATCCCTGGACCCATGGGTTTCTCAGGGCAGATACCTCCTGAAAGTTGAGTAGCTTTCTTCCCCTCCAGTTTAAAATTCCAGGCGCATAGCCCAAGAGCCCTCCCAAAATGCAAGTTAATGATGGAGGTGATAACTTTATTTGCTAAACTTTATAATTTGGGGCTTAAGAAATTCTGGTTTTCCTCTTGAACTCTAGTCTTTAGTTAGGAAGGCTTATCACCCCCTAGTATGACCTCTAAGGAAGATCCCAGAAAAGAGACCATGAGTAGTCAATGAGGTACCCAGGGAATGTGGGGTTTCAGAAGCCAAGTGAAGAGTTTCTCAAGAGAAATAATGGGCAACAATATCCCGTGCTATTGAAAGGCCAAGGAAAGAGGAAGGCTGAGAATTGGCTGCTAAATGTGTCAAGGTGGAGGATGCTTAATGACCTTGACAAGAGGTGGATCAGTCACTTGATTGTATTGGGTTTCACAGGGACTGAGAAGAAATAAAAGGGAGGCCATGACTTACTCAGCTCTTCAGAGGGTTTACTATAAAGAGGAGAAAGAAAGAGGGTGAGAACCACATAGGGTCAAGGGAGAGCATTCTAAGGATAGAAGCTTTATAACATATTTATATGCTGATAGTTATGATCCAGTAGAGAGACAGAAAATGAATATGCAGGACACAGGGAGGGAGTAACAGGAAAAATGTCTTCAGTGGACAAAAAGGATGGGATCTGGTGCACAAGTGGTGCTTTACTAGGAATGGGGACAGCACATCGATGGTAACAGGAAAGAAGGCAAAAGATATGGATAAGGAGGCAGAGGGTTTATACGCTGGATGACAAGATTCAGTTCTCTCCTGATTGCTTCTATTTTCTTTGAGCCTCACTTTCCACCTCTGAGGGGAAAAATGGGAACACATTAGTACCTACTTGGTACAGTTGTAGGGAAGAGTAAATGAGCAAATGCTGGTGAGCACATAGCACTTGAGCCACAGCCACAGTAAGAGTGGTCAGTCAAGGGCAGCTGCCCCTGTATTCTTTATTGAAATGTGTGACTATTTCCCATCAAACTCCCACTGTTTCGTGTTCCTCATCTCTTCCAGAGACACAGCTGAATGTTGACATCCACTGCTTAAGTTCACTTCCCTCTGCCTCCACTGCCACCCCACTCTGTTTCTTACATTCCTCGTCTATAAAACTGCTGAATGTCCATCCCCATCAAGTGGTGAATTTCTGAGAGTCAGCCCAGTGCAAATAATACCCCCCCCCCCGCAAAAAAATATTTGACACCCAAAAAGGAAAAGACCCATCCAGTATGGTGTCTTTGGGACTGTCTTGGATGGAATACCTGCAGTGCCATCTGGTGGCATAAGCTGTGCACAGCACCTCCTTTCCAGAGCAGAAGGCTGCCCAGAGACAGAATTCCATAAGCAGAAAATGCCCTCCATCCAGTGGCAGGAAACTAGCACCCCATCTGCTTCAGTGTGTCTCAAACCAAGATGGGCATACAGATCACCAGATCTTCTGAAATGCATATTCTGACTCAGTAATACTAAAATGGAAGTGGATTTCAAGGGCAGAGAGTGAGAGGGATGGAGTTATTTGTGAGGAGACCAAGAAATGGGAAGTTGCTGCCGTAAAAAGTGAGAAAATTATGGGCAAAGAGAATTTTAAGGATTTGGTAGAAGGGTTGTAAAATATAGTTCTCCTTGTCACTTCTTTAAATGATTTAAATAATTATTTAAATTGCTTAAAATGCAGTACAGTGCTATAGACCAGCTTCACTCAGGGTAGATAAAAAGTAGATATGGGGAAAGAAGTGCAGTAAATAGTGCCTGGGGGAAGCAAAGAATGTCCTGCTGATCATTTGGACTAAGTCTTAAGGTATAAATAATGAACTGACAAAGCGTCTTACAGAAGTGGAGGTAGGGAACCGAGGTGGCAGACTAGAAGCAACCTGCACTCATGGCTCTCAAGGAGAGGATGGAAAGTTGTGGGTGGAGGTTTACCCACAGGTGGACCGTCTCAAAGGCAGCTTTGTGAATCATCAGAGAAGAGACTGGAGACACCAACAGAGGGGGAAAGAGGCAGAGTGATCTGCTCAGCAAGATCAGAAGGTACCGGAGGGAAGTGTGTCCATGTGGAGAAGCATCTACACATGGGGGTGGTTGGGGAGAGATCTCCAGATGATGCTGCAACCTGAGCTGCAAGGGGGCTTCTCCACCACAGCAGGCCTCTGAACTGCTCAGGGAGTGCTTGAAGACTGTGTAGCAGCACTGTACCAGAAGGCAGGCACAGTGAGGTCCCACAAGCTTCTGGACTCAAGTTGCTGCAACAGGCACCAATCTGTGCTTCAACAGCCCACTGACAGAGCTGGACAGATCACCGAAGGAGAAAGTTAACGAAGAGGCATTGGACTTAAATAAGTCTCTAGAGCAAATGAACCCAACACACATTTATAGAACATTCTACCCCAAAACCACTGAAGATACATCCTTCTCATCAGCACAGGGGAATTTTCCAAGATTGATCATAACTTATGTCATAAGATAAGTCTCAGAAACTCAAAAATATTTAACTCATACCAAGTACCTTCTCAACTGATAGTGGAATAAAACTAGAAAACAATTCCAAGAGTAATATTCAAATCTCCACAAAGTCATGAAAATTAAACAACCTGCTACTTAATGATCCTTGAGGCAATGATGAAAATAAGATGGAAATCAAAACATAGGGGGAACAGCATGGACAAAATCACATAAGGGTAAAAAAGCATGGCATGTTTAGAGAAGAATGAATGATGCTCTTGGTACATAGAGTACACACGGGCACATGAAGCTGCAAGGGTAGGTTGACACTGACAGAAAGCATGTCATGAACAACTTCTTTACAACAGTCATTACACTTGTAATAATTTAATACCTTCTCTCCTTACTAGGAGGAATTAACTAGTCTATTTTGGGCTCAGTGGTATCTTCAGTACCCCAGCATCTGGTTCTTAATTGATGCTCGATGAATAAAAGAATGCCATAATTTGCAGTGACCTCTGATTACTGATTATGTTAGTATTTTATGCCCAAGCCTTGGTAAACCTGGAATTTCCTGATGGCAGAGACCATGTTTGATTTCATCTGCCTTCCACAATGCCATAGTCCCTGTCACCTGGTAGGCCCTCAGTATATGCACACTGAGTACTTTAGTGCTCCTTGGAAGGATGTTAGGAAGCTCCCGTAGTCACGGCTCTGTCTCTGTGAGTCTGCTGATATTCAGTACTCCCTGCAGACACACCTGTGCAAAGATGCAAGAGCCTTCATCTGATTTTCTAGAAAGTATGGCCCTGCTTAGAGTCCTGCCTTCTGATGTCTACAGCAATGAATAAACACTTGTTGGGTTCCAACTGTTTATTACACCCCCATGTGCTTGCCCCTATACCAAGCACAAATTCAACCCATGTTCTAGAGAAAAACCCCTCACCCCCCAGAGTAGCAAAAAACAAGGCACCTGGAAAATTCACCCCCATCCCCCAACCATTAGTATTTTAAAGTTCCTTCTGGATTCAGTGTGTGTGTTACATTACAATCAGAATCTTGATACATATACTATTTAAGGTTCTCTTCCTTCCAGCTAACTCATTGGAGGGCACACAAGCCCTAGAGGCTGATTCCCTGGATCGAATCCCAACTCTTTTATATGTTCTTAGACAATTCAGCAAATTGCTGTGCACCTCATCCTCATTTTTTCAGTCTATAAAATGAGAATAATAGTAAGGATTAGATAAATAAATGTCTTTACAAGACCTTTAAAGTTTTTAATACAGTATCTGATGTTACTAACTTCATAGCATTTTCCATGTTGCTACATAATCTTCATAATGATCATTTTCAATGGCTGCAAAATATTCTACTGAGTATCTACACTGGAAAATTTACTTAAGCTTTACCCCTTTGTTAGATGTTTAGGTTATTTCTAGTCATCCCGTATTATAAATGAACTGTTATAAATATCCTACTATAAACATTTTGGATTTTCCATACATAGATTCCCAGAAGTAGAGTATGAGATCAAAGAGCAAAAGCATTTTGTGCCTTTAATCTATACTGGGAAATAGTGGGTGGGGGGTTGCAGTTTTTGGCCGGGCCTGGGTTTGAACCTGCCACCTCCGGCATATGGGGCTGGTGTCCTATCCTTTGAGCCACAGGCGCCATCTTGGGAAATAGTTGTTTTTAAAGGTTGCAGCATTTTTTAATATGCAAAGTATGCTGGATCTTTTAACTTTTTACTGCTGGCTCCCTCACCAACCCTCGACAACATCAATATTTTTAATTTGTGCTAATTTAGCAAGCCATAAATAGTCACTTTAGTTGCTTTTTTTTCTGTTACTATCATGAAGGCTTAACATTGCTAATTGTGATGACTTTATTGTGAACTCTCTACATCAGTCAGAATCAATACCAGTTGCTTTAACAGAGAAAATTTAAGAAAAATAATTGTTAATTATGTATTATATAATTTAAAAGCCAAAATGAAATGCTAAGGATCTGCTACCGCACATGAGGCTGAGAGAAGAAAAGAAAGAGGAGGTGGCAACTGGCTGGTGTCGGTGTCACTAAGGGGTGTGGTATGAAGTTAGCCAGTTCTCTAAGTAATAGATGAACTGCAAATGGTATTCTACTGCTGCTTCAGGAACAAACTGCTACTGTGGATCTTAATGCCCAAGCCTGTGGGCTTGCCAAATTTATCAAAAGCAAAATGCAGAACACCCCATTAAATTTCGATGTTAAATAAATGACAAATACTTTTTTAGACTATTTATGTTAATAGTGCATAGGACATACTTACCCTAATGAAATATTGTTGCTTATCTAAAATTCATATTTTACTAAGTGTTCCACATTTTACCTAGCAATTTAATAAGACTGGGGCAATACTAAAATAAAATAATAATAATTAAAGTGCCCTTTCCCCTCATCTAGTCTTTGTCTCCCTCTAGCCCCCACTATTGGCAGAGCCCAGCATACAGCTAGTTGGCAAAGCTGAAGTGTTTTGCAGACAAAGCAATATAAAGGAAGGTGAATATGAAAATGAGAAACAATTTCCCAATAACTGGCACACGCCACCCTCTTTGCTATTCAGCATTCACACACACCATTCCACATGTGTACTTCCACATAACAAGGAAATTCTAACAAAATGCAACCATCTTTCTAACACATGAAGACATTCTTACCTTCTCCCCAAAATGGGAAGGGGCAAAAATCTCAACAGTCCTATCTCTGGAAGACAGTCTCACTGTCCATCTCTGGATAGGATTAACTACTCATAAAATCAGTCATAGTCACTTTTGGAAAATTCTGTCACCTAAAGACTAAAATACAGAATTAACATCCAACAAAACTTACATAAAATAATGAGAAGAAGTTATCTAATGCATACCATTTTGTATTGTCACATAATAATCAATGAAGAACATATGGAAGGCTGCTGTGTTCCTTGTTTCTGTATATTAATCAGGAAGCCACAGTTGGTATTTATAGCTTTCTTCCTCAACCTCCCATCTCAATGTTTTCTTGTCCTCAGAACCTCACTGGCCAGGATTCTTTACCCAGTATGGTGGCCCAACCCTTTATTTTTGAAGGCCCTGAATCCTCAGTGGTCCTGATTCTCCTTATTTGCAATAGTATTCACTAATATTTACTAGTGAGTATGGAAGTGCTAAGACACACCCCAGAAGATCCCCAAGGTTTCAGACATAATCCTTCCTATCTCCAGTGTCCCTTTGAATATGGAAATAAATCACCACAAGCAGAAAAAGTAACTCTCTTCTTTGCTCACTTATTTAGTGACAAAAAGATCCCCAGCTGGCGACGTAGCAGTCTCAACTCCCAATTCAATAGAAACATGTTGTGAATCCTAATAAAAGTATTTCTTTCTTGGGAACCAAGATCTCCAACCCATAGAGCTGCGGGGAACCAAGATCTCCAACCCATAGAGCTGCGGTCCCCAACCCCTACAGACTGGTAGCAGTCCATGGCCTGTTAGGACCCAGGGCTGTGCAGCAGGAAGTGAGTAGCAGGCGAGCAAGTGAAGCTTCCTCTGTATTTACAGCCACTCTCCATTGTTCACATAACCACCTGAGCTCTGCCTTCTGTCACATCAGAAGCAGCATTAGATTCTCATAGGTGCACAAACTCAGCTGTAAACCATTAATGTGAGGGATCTAGCTTGCTCACCCCTTATGAGAATCTAATGCCTAATGATCTGAGGTGGAGCTGAGGAAATAAGCAACACACTTCAAATGTCACTGTCTCCCTCCATGCCCAGATGGGACCATCTAGTTGCAGGAAAACAAGCTCAGGGCTTCCACTGATACTGCATTATGGTGAGTTGTATAATTATTTTATTATATATTACAACATAATAATTACATAAATAAAGTGCACAATAAATACAATGTGCTTTAATCATCCCCAAACTGTCCAAGTCAGTGGAAAAAGTGTCTTCCATGAAGCTGGTCCTGGTGCCAAAAAAGGTTGGGAACTGCTGCAGTAGAGTGCAAAGTTGAAGAGACGGGAAGCAGAAATTCTGCATGCGGGTTATCATGTGAAATTGGGAGAGAAGCCACTCTCACTTCTACTCCTTGATTTTCAGACCCATTATTCTGACTGTGGGAGAAAGGACACAATGTTTGGTTTGCTGAGTCAAGTCATAAACTGCATCCTGTAAGACAGAAGCTCATGATCTGTGTAGCTCATCATCTCATCTCCAATCTTAAGTCTTCCCTAGGCCAGTCTGCTGATCTGTTAGCCCAGCCGCTCCTGAGTGAGCACATGTTAAGACCAGTGAATTTCATGGGCCTGAGCCTGTGGCTTTACTTCTTTTATTATGAATTCCTTGATTACAAGCTTGTTGTCTGGAATATATCAGGATATTGAATAGGCATTCCAAGCATCCACAGATGATGGTGTTGACAGAAGCTTTCTAGTTAAGGATAGACATACCCAGAATATTTATCTATTCCAGTGAAAACAGACCTCTTTTCTGTCCATGATGGAAGGAGTCCAATGTAATCATCCTGCCACCAGGTGGATGGTCCCCCCTGGCATTTACCCAGGGAGTGGCACCATATCGGAAGCTCAACACTGTTCTCTGTCATTATCAGTTAGTTATTCAGCAGTAGCAGTAACAGGTCAGCCTTAGAGAAAGAAAATCCATGCATATCCTCCATCCTTGCCACCATGGCTATTTTTGTATATAAGCCCTTTGAGCAAACCCTGGGTGGGCTGGAGAAAAATGCTGTCTGGTCATATTATTTTGGCCACCTGATTCTTGAGAACCTATTCTCATTATGCCCATTGATTATTTTTATATGGGGCACAAATATCTTCATACTCTGTACCTATTCCAAGAAATCTGTCCACTCACCTCTTCTCCAGACCTCCTCAACATCAGTCTTACTATTTTGTTCTTTCTAAGTCTCTGACTATGCAATTAAACCATTAGGAACTGTTCATGAATCAATGTAGATAAAGCCATCTCCTGGACCAAAGTGAAGAATGAAATTCACCATCATTACTGCGCATTGTCCTTCACCTTTACTCCTTAGGGCTACCTTTATGGTGTGAAAGCTATGAAGCTGCAAACTTACACTTCTAGTTGGTGCCAGCATATCATTAAGAACAATTTCTAAACCAAGCCCAAATTTTGTTCTCCTTGGTCAGCTGGTTTTAAGAAATTTCCAAAGAGGCCTCAGATGTGGACTGAGGAAGAGGAAGGCATGCAACAGTGTGCAAACAAGTCTGAACCACCTACTCATGCAACTTACTTGTCCTGCCAGGCACAATTAAGTCATCTGATCATGGTCTGCTGCCAGGCACAGATAACCTCTGACTTGGTGGGCCAAATGGGCAGCTCAAGCCACATGATCATTTAACATCTCGTGGTTTAGTTGTGTTGTCATTTTTAAAGATTTTATCCATTTATCCCTTAAATAAATTAACACTTCCTTTTTACCTGTATTATATTACATTTATCCTTGTCACTTTATTTATAAATGATGGTGGTAGCCCTGGCTGACTATATGATCCTCTCTCACAGGGTCAAGTAACAAACCAGGAGCTATAGCTCAAAAGAAAAATAATTATCTGTGAGAGAAGGCATGGATTTGTACCAAAACTTACAAGCCTATAGGGCATAAGGGCTAAGCAATGTTGCTTGCTCTTCCATTGGTCCTAAGCGTGGAGAAGTCTGCCAAGAGTCTTCTCTTGGCGGTCGGGGGCCAGTGGGCAGAGGTTGATCTCTGTCCACTCTGTTGCAGGCACAGCCTCTGTTGCTGTGGCAGGGATCCTGGCTGCTCTGCGAATCACCAAGAATAAGCTCTCTAACCACGTATTTGTTTTCCAAGGTGCAGGTGAGGTAGGTGCCATCAGAGGTCTCTACTATTGTTCTAATGGTAGAATAAGAATGGGTGGAAGCATATCAAGGAGGGGAGGTGTACTGGGTTCTGAGAGGAGAAAGCAGCTTAGTAATGTCATCATTGCAGCTACCCAAGCCCCAACAGTTGGGCAAGGATTTAATTGGAATTAAATTAAATCCCCCTGGGATTTGCAGGGGTCGGGGAAACAGGAGGGGGCTCATTTTGGTGAAACATCTGATAAGTGCTGAGTAGCTGTTATCTACTGTGTCTGAACATCTGCCTTATGGTACCTTCCAGGCAGCCATGGGCATTGCCCACCTCCTTGTTATGGCCCTAGAAAAAGAAGGCGTGCCAAAGGAAGAAGCCATGAGGAAGATCTGGATGGTGGACTCCAAGGGGCTCATTGTCAAGGTACTGTCAGGCTGGAGACCTGGGGTTCTCCAGGAGCTCCGGAGCTCCTAAGAACTGGACTGGAAGAGGTCTCCAAGAGACAAACTGCTTGGACAGAATAGAGAGCAAAGGAGGGCAAGGGCCTAAACTCCAAAGTATCCTTAATTGCTCTAATCCAAAACTTTTGAATATGTGTGTGAGAGTGTGTGTGTGTCCCTTTCCAGCCTTGTCCTCTACCACTTCCTGCCTTGCACTACCCTCTGGCCACATTAAATTATTAATGTTAATTAAAGTAACAGACTCTCTTCCACATCCTTAAACATTTTGTTCTTCTGCTTGAAGTACTCTTCTCCCTTTTTGCACTTGCAATCTCCTCAATCCCTTCCCAGTTTCCTCCTTGTATTCTGATTGAGCTCAAATATTGCCTCCTCCCGGAGGCTCATATCCTGCATCTGTGCCTATATAGGCCTCCCCGCTATACATTCCACTTACCACATCGTAGGGCAGTTG
The DNA here is from genome assembly GCA_963574655.1 of Perodicticus potto. Lineage (NCBI taxonomy): Eukaryota > Metazoa > Chordata > Mammalia > Primates > Lorisidae > Perodicticus > Perodicticus potto. Next base: position 16,953 of record CAUYRH010138838.1, on the reverse strand, counting down.
TCCCTTATCTATCTCCCCACTGGACTATAGACTCTTGATGTCAATGTCCAGGAAATGGTAGGTAAATAATTAATACGTGGTATGAATGAAAGGATGAATGAAAAACAAACAGTCTAGTTTCTGACTAGCATGTAGTGAGGGAACAGTTGGATTACCTCTTAGGGCTTCACTCAAGGAGCTCCACGCTTTAACCCCAAGAATTCCACTAATAGAGAATGTCAGTGAGAGATGAAAAACAATGGCAAAGATGGGAACAGGGACAGTACATGGGGTCACTGACCAAGACTATCAAAGACTCTCAGCAGAAACTGACCTTATTCTATGATGCTAGAAGGAACTTAGGCCTAGAGATGCCTCCTTCCAACCCACATCATTCCAAGGCATAACCTGGACACAGAGATAGGTTTCCAGAGGCTGCCACTCTTCCCTTTTGCCTATCTTTCAATATCATTTTGTTCACCCCATCAAGCTCACCCCTATCCAAGGGGCTGTCAGAGCTGACATCTTCATTCTGGTTCTCATGAGGTCAGCTAACCCAAAGACATCATCAAAACCATCTGTACCTCTTTACCAACACTCATGCTAGCCTGTAAACCACGAACTTCTATTTAAAGAAATAGAAGGACTCTGGAGAACAGCTAGCCATTTTAAGCCTATTTTGGAGCTCAGCAAATATATTATTCACAGGGAGTTAATTGTTCTTTTAAGTAATTCAGATTACCTCCCTGACCCAGGGTGGCTCAGGGCCTTGTCCCTCATCTGGGCCTCGATGCCAAACACCTCAGGGTCAAGGATCTTAGACATTTCTTGAGAGCCTTTCTGTCTTGGCCCAAGAACCCATGACCCCAGCGTTCAAAGAAATCCTTTATGGATTCTCCATATGTGGTTTAAGTTAAAGGAACACATGTGCACACACACACACACCTAAAAACACTTATGTTTCACTTTAGATTCTATCAGGAAATCTTATCAATTGGACAGGCCCCCAGGCTCATGACAGCTCAGACCAAAGCATGGGGCCCAGCCTGGAATGCTCTCAACGTTTCCAAATGCATCCATCCCCCTGCCCAACAGGCCCACCCCACCACAGCTGCTTTGTGTTCCTTCTTTTCCTACAGGGGAGGAGTCACCTGAACCATGAAAAGGAGATGTTTGCTCAAGATCACCCTGAAGTGAACTCCCTGGAGGAGGTGGTGAGGCTGGTGAAGCCCACAGCCATCATAGGTAGGAGGAGAGAGGTAACCCACTGTCCAGCCCTACTAATGCTCTTGACTTACAGATGGAGAGACTGAGGCTCAGCCAGGAGGCACAAGTAACCCAAGAAGACATATCTGTTTCCCTCATTCTATGTCCAATGCAATGCCACAAACTTTTATTGAGTGACTACTGTAATGGAACTAAGAACTAAGGTACCATAGTTAAGGCATAGTGATGCAGAATTATACAGTGCAGTGGGAAAGGGCAAGGTTGGTCTCTTCTGACTAGAATGAGATGAGCATTCCTCCCCCAAGATGGGGACCCTAGCATCTCTCCCTGCACTGGGGGTACAGTCAGTGCTCAATGGCAATACCCTGGAGTGCCATCACAGGTACATCTTAACTTGCAGGGACTGGACATTGACCAGTGGTCCCTCAAAGATGGACAGGAGGTCTCGGGTAGCTCAAGCAAGAAAACTCTTTTCCATTCTGTTCCCTTGGTCCCTAAGGCAGCTACCATCCCCAAGACTACTGAGTCTTTCATGGTATTCCTGGCTTCCCCTACCACCAGGAGAGAAATGGGTTCTTTTTAAAGAGTAGGCATCCCTACTACCCACCTTTTCCCTGTAGGTGTTGCCGCCATCGCAGGAGCCTTCACGGAGCAGATTCTGAGGGACATGGCCTCCTTCCACGAGCGCCCTATCATCTTTGCCCTGAGCAACCCCACCAGCAAGGCCGAGTGCACAGCTGAGAAGTGCTACCAGGTCACCGAGGTCAGCAGGGAGTTCTTCCTTCTACCAGCTGAGAGGATATAGTAAAAATGAGTAACCCTATAAGAATGAAAAAAATTCCCCACATCACTGATGAGCAAACTGAGGTTCAGAAAGATGAAGTAACTCCCAAGTTGAAGAGCTAATAAGGAGTAGAACTTGCCTTCACACTCAGGTCTGAAGGGTCCCCAAAGCCCAAGCTCTTACCATTATGCTCAAGGTTCCCCCTAAATATTAATAACATAGAGCTCTGACCAGAACCCAGAACCTCAGGCACTTGTAGACTCTGGGACACTTCCACACCTCTCATGTCCTGATTAGCCTTCCCAGGAAGTGACAGGTTAAAAAGGTACCATGAACCCCATCACTTTTCAGTAGTATCTTGGCCACCAGGTAACTCAGGTGGAGGCTGAGCTTTCTGGGATAATGAGCAAATGTGCTTTATGTACCTGCCATATACTTAAATGGCTGGGCATTTGGGAGACAATGAAGAAAAGTCTTCAAAACATTTAGGAAATAAGAACAGGCCACCATTACTGCCCCAAACCAATCTCCAAACTCCATCACTGGTTTTCTTCCTACCTCCAGGGCCGAGGGATTTTTGCAAGTGGAAGTCCGTTTAAGAGTGTAACTCTGGAAGATGGCAGGACCTTCATTCCTGGACAAGGAAATAATGCTTACGTGTTTCCTGGGGTGGCACTGGGAGTCATTGCTGGTGGAATCCGGCACATCCCAGATGAGATCTTCCTCCTAACAGCAGAGGTATCACTGTCCCTGCTCCCTCAAATGCTTCCCATAGAACCTGTGGGTGGATATTGGGCTCCCCGCTTAACCTCTAAAGATTCTTCCTTTCTGGTCTCTTCTACCAACCTGCTTTCCCAACCTTGGTAGTGGATGCCAAAGTGCTTGAACCTCAAGCATCTCTCAAGATCACCTTGAGGCTTGACCTCTTGAGGGGGATAGGGACTAGTCAGTGGGAGGGGGTGTTGACAGGAGCCACTGATAGTGAGGGTACACACCTCCTGGGGCTCCCTGCCTCCCAGCAGGGCCATCTAGATGCCTAGATAAAGGACATGCCAGCAAAGCCACCTGAAACTGGGGCCCATGGACCATGATGGGTAATGGATTTTTAAGCCACAGGCCTTGGTCAGACAGATCACGAGGTAACTGGCAATAGTAATCCCCAGGAGGACAGCTTTTTATAGGGCATACCTGGTTTTGCCTACTGTGAGCACTCTTGAACAACGGTACGGGGGTGTTGGAGATGTACCTGCTCTGCATCTGACTGGAAACACTCCCAGAAGAGCTCTTATTGGACACCTGGAAAATCATGAAAGAATTCATTAAGAATAGCAACCCATGTTGCTATTCTTCGTAATAATGGTTATTTATAAGTTACAGTGGCTGATATTATCCAGTGGTTTCTAAGTGCCCACACTTGACATTGATCTTCACTCTGAGGAAACCAAAGTGTAGAAATGTCTCTGTTGAGAGAAGTTAATCAAAGGTCTATACAAATGTTAAATGTATTTATACCCAACAAGCTCCAGAGGCTCTCCTGGTACTTCTAGCATCCTGCATTTCCTTCTCACCGTGGTACTGGTGAGAGCCTGAAACCAACCAGCCACAGAATGGCTTCCATGAAGCCCTGTCTGGATCCACTACTATCAGTCCCATAGCGAATGACCACCTCATGCATCAGGTCCCTTCTTACCATGTGTGGTCTTTAAGCCCTGGCTCTGCAAAACAGTACAAATAACAGCTCCTCGAGGCTTTTCAGCTAGCCCCAGCCCGTGCACTCTAGTTCCGACTCTGTGCTGCACCATTCTATGCCTCTTCTCTGAATATTCTGTGTTTGGATTTCTTCTAGTTGCTATAATGGGTGTTCTTGCCCTGTAGCTATGGGAAGAGCTGTTTGAAACCCCCATTGGATGGGAAGAGTCATTTCCTGCTTGAAGTCAGCCTGAAAACAAATTCCCCTGCTGTGTAGAAACACAGTTACTAGAGCCCTTTTTGTATAATCCCATGAGACACCCACATGCCCATAGCTCTCCAGTGCTGTGAGACAGTTCAACTCTATTATTTCATAGACATTGTCCATCAATCATACAGAAATTTCTCCTGGATGCAATTATTAAGCACCTGCTGTGAGCAGGACAGGTCCCCTCTCCTATAGGAGCAAATAGGCTGGTGATCACAAGCCTGACAAGTTATATTTCTGAAAATGGTGCTTTTAGTTAAGACAATTTAAGTTGAATTTGATTTTCCTATGGAATATTAATATAGGCTTTAAGGAGATTTATATGCACTACCTCATTTTGTCTTAACAACTCTGTAAACTAAGTATAGTGCTTATTCCCATGATACAGGCAAGGAAAGTGAGGCTTATTCCCATGATACAGGCAAGGAAAGTAAGGTCATTTGGCTTGTGTGCAACAGCACCAGGGTGGCCCCAGGCAACTTGACTCTATGTCACAGGAGAGCATGACCAGTGCCAAGCATCTTAGAAGTGACCATATGGGCCATGAGGTATGTCTTCACAAGATAACCTTTCTAACTACATATCTAGCCATGGAAATCCTATTTCTCTGTACAATCCGGCTGCTATATCTCCACAAAGAGAATCCTTCAGGCCAGGTTTCTCTCCTAATTTCAGAACTTTGTGTGGCTCCTTGATGCTTATAGGACAAAGTCCAAAGTCCCTCCCACGGTTTCCATACAAGGCACTTCATCACCAGCCCTTCCTCCTCTCTCCAGCCTCACTTTAGCCTCTCCCTTCCATCAACCTATCCAATGTGCTATTTTCAATCTCAAGTCCGTGCCTTGTTCTCTCTCACCTCCAAGCATTTGAATGGGTAATTCCCTGTCCCTTTTTCAAGTAATTTGTACTTTACCTTTGAATATCAGCCTATAACACTTCAGGAAGCCTTCCGTTCATGACAGACAGGGCCCTGCCTTCCTCTTTGCCTCGATATCCCTTCTTACTGTACTCGCCCACTGTATTTATAATTGTGATAATCATTTGTTAATTGTGTGCTGACACTAGTCTCCATGAAGAAAAAGACTATGGCTCCTTCTCCAGAGAATCTTGTCATGTGGATCTTCAGCACCTAGTGCAGAGCCATGCATAGTATAGAGCTCAGTGAATGCTCAACTGAATGAATGGAACGAAGAGATGGGAGTGTGAGAAGGAGGCAGCAGAGGGGGAGACCCACTTCCCTAATGTCTTCAAACTCTGAGATGAGACCAACTTCTTCACCTTGTCACTTCTGAGACACACAGTTCCCAGACAGCACCAATGATGTTTCCCAAATTTAAAGTTGACACCAGAAGATTGGGCACTAGTAAATTAAAGCCACCACATTAAAAATCCTGGTCTGCAAGGCTAGCTGAACGCCAGCACCTGAAGCTGAAGGATGAGGCTTAACCTTCAGAGGCAGATTTTGAAATTGGGAGGGAAGGTGTGGGAGGATGATGTGCTTAGGGCATTTATTCAGATAAGACATAAGATGCATTCATGCACTGGAAGAGAATCCTTTCTCAGCTTGGGACCAGGGCTAAACGGGAGAGGTCACAGAGCCCTGAATATAAAAAAATAACATTGCCAAGATGGGCACTTAGGATGGTGCCAAATGTGTGGGAGGAGACTGAGACCCAGGAGGTGAGGGGGCCAGGGATCCCTGTGCAACAGGGCTGGACCAGCCAAGAGGGAATCATATAACCTTTACTTTATAGGCCGTGGGTTTATCTTGTTTTTAGTCATTTTCCTTAAGAATTCAGAAAGAATTGTTGTTGTTTAAGCTTCATCCAGTCTAACAGTACAGAAAGGATATATCCTTGCTTAAGCCCGAGGATTAAGCTCTACTGGGCCTATGTGGTGGCAGACTAAACAGTGGGAAGTGCAGCATGTGACCAACTATGCTGGGAGGGTGAGTCTCTGGGGTTGGGCTTGTTCTGGGAAGGCAGAAACTCAGCTTACTTTTCTTGATCTCTTCCTCTCCCCAGCAAATTGCCCAGGAGGTATCTGAGCAGCATCTGTCCCAGGGGAGACTGTACCCACCACTCAGCACCATCCGAGATGTGTCTCTGAGAATTGCCATCAAAGTAAGGGGAATCCTACCCCGGTAATATGGGTAGTGAGGCTCAACCACTTTCTCTCTCTGTGACCTTAGGAGAGCTAAGGAGATGGCAGCTGTGGAGACATCTTGAGTTCCTTTGGCTGCACTGCATGCAGCCCAGAGACTTGGTGACAAACCCCTGTTTCCTAAAGCCTGAGCCACTCCCCCAAATCCCACACAGGCCAGTTCTGGGAAAGCTCCTAGAATTCCCCTCAAATGCCAAGCAAAAAGGTTATCAAAATACATGGTCTTGTGGACCAGAATGTGGGTGGAATTTTTTTTAATGAATCATAAGTACCAATTTATAGCATCATGAAAAGAGCTCAGGCTTTGGGGTCTCAGCCCTGCCAGTCAGAAGCAGTGTGCCCTTGGCCTAATCACTTCATTTCCCTGAGCCTCAGTTTCCTCCTTTTCCAAAGGGCTGGTAATTCCTCTCTCCTGGAGTTCTGGAGAACATTGAAGGAAAACAGTGAGAAAACTCGACACCCAGTGCTTGCCTGTCCAGAATAGATCTGATTCTTCCCTTTCTCTCAGAATTGTTGGGCTATGAGATGATCAAGTTCATATACAGAGATGATGGGTTTCCAAAGAATCAGAATATGGTGCAATAAAGACTGGTTCAACACTGGTAATTGTTGAAATTGGACAACAGATGCATGAGAGCTTATAATACTATTATTACTATTAATGTATGTATTTTACATTGACTATAATAAGTTTTAAAAATAATTTCAGAAAATGCATTGTACTTCAACATGCACACCCTCTGAGTTGTCCTGTGCAGGATGCAGAATCCAGGCCTCAAGACTAACAGTCTAGGTCTTGGTCTAGTTTCACCCTGTTCAGTTCTTTCCTGTCTGGAAATTAGATTCACACCCTTCTGAAGCCAACTCTAGTACCCAGAGAACAGTTTACAGACTGTTCATCCAATTCAATTCATATTCAAAACGGCAAAAGATATCAGGTACTGGACACTTTCATCCATTAACTCATTTTATCTTTGCACCACTCTAGAGAAAGTTCTCATTACCGCACTTTACAGATGGGGAAACTGAGGCTCAGCAAAGATAATGTCACCTCTGAGGATCTACAGGCACTTGGAGGCAGGCAGAATTTAGGCTGACCCTACCCCAGTATTTATTCCAGTATGCCACAGCTGCCTATCTAGGCAGAAAGCTTAGAATCCTTCCTAGCCAGTGGTTTGTTTCACGGGCTATGCTCATGAGAGGAGCAAGTCTTATTCTTTAAGGTGTATTCCACTTCCCCAGGCTCCCAAGAAAGGGCCTTTAGGCAAGTTTCCCCTAGATCCAATTATCCTGTTCCTCAGCCAAACGTTTTTCCCTAGGTTCTTGACTACGCGTACAAACACAACCTGGCTTCCTACTACCCAGAGCCCAAGGACAAGGAGGCTTTTGTACGATCCCTGGTCTACACTCCAGACTATGACTCCTTTACCCTGGACAGCTACACTTGGCCCAAGGAAGCCATGAATGTTCAGACAGTCTGATGCAGGGTCAGAGGGCTGGTATGCGGCTGGATGAAGCCCAGAGTTACACCCACAATATAAATGGGTTCCAAAATGGCCATCTTTGTCACTGTGTTTTTTACTTTGAACTTTCTGATGTGAGAGGAGATGACAAGGCATACTGTGAATGACAGCCTTGTCCCTGAAGTCCCTGGGAGTTCACTTTTCTACAACCCTCCTCTGAGTTCCTTCCCAAGCATTTCTTCATCCACTAATTGCCAACTATTGGCTCAACGTTGTGTAAAATACAGAATCCTGCCTAGAATCCAACATTTACAGAACTCAGGGTCTAGTGGAGGAGACTGGATACAACTCATTTTTCCATAATGGAGAGAGTGGTTAAGTCCATGAAAAAAAAGCAGACAAAAATAGAGGCCGCTCAGAGAAGGGAGAGGATACTTCCTATGAGTACCTAAGGCTTCAGGAAGAGCCGTGTTTGCACTGAATCCCAAGAGCAAAGGACGGGTGAGAGTCATGGGAATCAGGGACAGATGAGGAATGTGAGTGCAGCCACTAGTCAGAAAGCACGGCACACCCACCAGGGAGTTCAGTCCTGTCCCAAGAATACACACCCTTCAAGACTCAGCAGGGTGTGAAGCCTGAGTAGCTGGAGGAAGCTCACTAATTAGTCAAAACTGGCCACTGCCCTTTGGCTTGTTAAGTATTAGACATGCTTTCTTGGTTATTACTAAAAGGAAAACCAGAGAAATGTGGGTGGGAAGGTCAGCTGCCAAGGAGTGAGGAGGAAGAAAAGCACCATGGGGAGTTGAAGGAAGACTTGATTTCATTTTTCTGGCTCTGGAAGATACTCTGTCTTCCATCTTTCACTCTCTGAAACAACCCAGACCACCTTTCTTATAGAGGTGACCTCTTAGCCTAGGTTCAGTACTCACCTTTACCTCATGTCCAGGGGAGGCCACACTATGGAGGGTGAAAGTGGGAAATACCTTGCAGTCCCCTGCAGTCAAAGACCCTGCAGAGATGGGTCTTACAGGATGACTTACAGGATGACGGCTTCTTGCCTCTAACTTAATGTTATGAGAGAGAAAACGATAAATCATGCTTAGGGCTCTAGCCCTACTGCCTTCTCAACCTCAGGATCCCCACCTGCCCTCAGTGAATAGGTTTTATATGACTACCTCTCAGTGACAGCCTTTTTTTGGCTCCTAAAAAACAAGTCTTATTCTTCCTTGAGAACAACTGCATCCTTGGGATTGGTGCTCAGCCAAGACTATTCTGAGAAAATATCTCTCCTCTATTATCCTTGGGCTCAGAGAAAATGAGAAACTACTCAGGAGAGGATTTGAAAAGAGAAGCTGGAATCCATATACCAGGGAACCTTTTACATGATCTTTTCTACATCGTGTCCTATGACTTCTTCTCTACCCCCCTCCACACACACCCCATAGTCAATGTAATAGAAAAGACAAACAGTAGTAGAGAAAATCAATGAAACAAAATATGTTCTTTGAAAAGATCAAATAAATTAACAAACTTTAGGTACAAAGTTTCTAAAAAGAAAAAAGGCACAAATCACACTTCCTATGTTCCAGCCACACTGAGCATCTTCCCAGCCCTGAGCACATGCACTTCCAAGCCTGTGCTTGATCTCTCCACCTGGAAAGTCCTTCCCTTCCCTGCGCTGCTCTGTACCAGTTAAAGTTTGGTTCACCATAGCTTGCTGCCAGGAGACATCACTCATCCTTGGAATTCAAAAGCAATTGGCTTTATGAATTAAGTCTTCCTGACTTCCCCGGACAGAGCTAATCGTTAAATTAGAAATCAAAAACAGGAAAATAAAAGGGGAGGGGGAATTTCCTAGGTACTTGGAAGTTAAATAGTACATTTCTAAATAACCAGATCAAAGAAGAAATCACAATATTATCTGTGATAATAGGAATTTTTTTAAGCATATAAAAATTAATGATATGTAGCTAAAGCAGTGCTTAGAGGGAAATTTTATAGCTTTAAATGCTATTATAATGATTTTTAGGTGTCAACTTCCCTGGGCAGCAGGATGCCCAGATATTTGGTCAAACATTATCATGGATGTTTCTGTGAGAGTGTTTTTGGATGAGGTAACCTCATTGAAATTAGTAAACTTAGTAAAGCAATTGTCCTTCATGATGTGAGTGGGCCATAAGATCATGCCAATAGATGGGACAAAAAGCATTTGAAAAAATCCAACACCCATTTATGATAAAACCCTATGCTAAATAGAAAAGAGCATCCTCAACCTGATAAAGGACATCAATAAAGAACCAACCACTAATATCATACTTGAGAGTAAAAGAATGAAGCTTTCTCTGTAAGATCTAGAACAAGGCAAGGAAATAGTTTCCACCACTTCTAGTCAACATGGACGGTCTAGCCAGTACAATAAAGCAAGAAAAAAAATTAAAGTTGTCAAGATTGGGCTGGGCACCCGTAGCTCAGTGATTAGGGCACTGGCCACATACTGGGGGTGGCAGGTTCAAATCCGGCCTGGGCCTGCTAAACAACAATGACAACTATAGCAACAACAATAAAATAGCCAGGTGTTGTGGTGGATGCCTATAGTCCCAGCTACTTGGGAGGCTGAGGCAAGAGAATTGCTTGAGCCAAGAGTTTGAGGTTGCTGTGAGCCACAGCCCTCAACCGAGGATAAGGAGACTCTGTCTCAAAAAAATAAATAAATAAATAAAGTTGTCAAGATTGGAAAGGAAGAATAAAACTGCCTTTATTCACAGATGACATAATAGTGAATATAGAAAATACTAAAGAATGCACTGCACACACATTCTCTCTCCTTCTCTCTCTCTCTTTCTTTCTCAATGAGTTTAAAAAGGTCACCAGATATGAAATCAATATACAAATGTCATTTGTATTTTTTTATGCTAGCAGCAAAAATCTAAAAAGAAAATTAAGAAAAGAATTTTATTCACAATAGCATCAAAAAGAAAAAAATACTCAGGAATAAATATTAGAAGTACAAGTCTCATACACTGAAAACTACAAAACATTCTGATAGAAATTAAAGAATATCTAAATACATGGATAAATGTTCATAGATTTGAAGACCCAATTTTGTCAAGAGTGCAATTCACTTCAAATTGATCTATATGGTCAACACTATACCTATCAAAACTCTTGTAGCCTTTTTTTTATTGGTAGAAATTAACATTTTGATCCTCAGATTTACATGGAAATGTAAAGGATTTTGAATAGCCAAAACATTTTTTGAAAGAACGAAGTATACTATTCAACTCCAAATAATTACTGTAAAGAGACAATAATTAAGACTGTGTGGCCTTATGAATAAATGAAGCAGAATTAAGAGTTCACAAATAAGTTCTTAACTTAGGCTACATTGGTGTTTTCAACAAAGCTATCAAGGTAATTCAGTAGGAGAAAGGGTGGTCTTTTGAACAAATGTGCTAAGACAACTGAATATTCTCATGCAAAAACAGAAGAACTTACACACTTCACACCAGACTCAGAATTTAACTCAGGTGGTGCCTGTGACTCAAAGGAATAGGGCGTTGGCCCCATATACCGGAGGTGGCGGGTTCAAACCCAGCCCCAGTCAAAACCTGCAAAAAAAAAAAATTAACTCAAAATGGAACACAGACTTAGATGTAAATGCTAAATCTATAAAAATTTGTAGCACAAATTATAGCAGAAAATTGTTTTGATAAAGAGATCTGATACACAATTTTAAAAGCATGATTCCTAAAATGGAAAAATGATAAACCATATTTCATCCAAATGTAAAACTTTTGCACTTTTAAACACACCATTAGGGGAAAAAAAGACAAGAAGCAGACTGGGAGAAAATATTTGTAAATTGTAAATCATATATCTGACAAAGACCTTGGATCCAAAATATAGAAAGAACTCCTACAGCTTAATAAGAAGATGCCAAACAACCCAATTTTAGAAAACAGCAAAATTTTTAAAGCAGCATTTTACTCAAAAGATATGTGAATGAATAACAAGCACATGCAAAGATATGAAAATTAAAAGCACACACAAAAAGAAACAAAATTAAAACACAAGGGTATACCACCTCAAACTCACCAGAATGGCAATAATAAAAAAGATAGGTGTTGTTGAGGAGAGGGAGAAATGTGAACCTCTTGCACTCACAGAACTTCATCTCCTAAGCACTATAAGATTAAAGTAGATTTCTGATAGCCTTTTATGTCTTCACTCTAACTCCCCAACCTCCCATTCATAGACCCAAAATTTACCAAGTGTAATTTAATAGAGTAGATGCTATGGTTGCACCACCCAGATCCCTCCTCACGTCTGAAACACTCATTCCCCCGTATGCCATGATCAGCTTAGGGTTCACAGCTGCATCCCTGTCTATGAATTGCCCTTGACTGGAGGATGCTCCACCCAAGGCTATGTCATCTTCACCAGGGGCAGCCTGCACCCAGTGCCTGGTTGATTCAATAGTCCAAAGGCCCAACTCTTTTGCCTCAGTTGGGGCCATCTCTAAATAGCCATCTCATCTTCAGAGCTCCCCATGAGATAGGCTGAGCCTACTGTTGGAACTGCATGTATCACTGTCAACTTTCCAGTCCTGTGCTGCTTCTCTTACTCCCTCCGGGTTTTTCCCTGAGAAGACTTCCCAGTAACTCTCTGAACGTAAATTTCAGGTTCAATGTCTATTTCCTGGGGAACCCAAATTGCAACAGTTTGAGGAACCTGGCAAAGCTTCTTAATTTTCCAATCTGTTACACTAGCCTCTCATAACAACCAAAAGCTTTGCTGGGTTTTGGGGAAAGACCCTCTACATAAGGCAGGCTTGATCTTTCTTAGTCTGTGCCCATAATCAGTAAATGCCTCCACAAGAGAAAATGGCCACTCACCTCAGAAGGACTTCTCTCTCTCTGGAATTCTTATTCATCTAGTCCTTATTGCTTTCACAGCTCTCAGATTTCTTTAACATGACCTTTGTAATTTTTCTGTATTTTTCTAGTTGTTGCAGGAAGACTGTTAGGTTGCCATGACCCACTACATCATATCTAGAAGTGGAAGTTTCTAGACACAAATCTTCAAAAGTACAAATGTATGGATATTAACTTTGTTCCTAACTTAATTGAATGGTGGTCAGAGTGGTGTTCTGTATTATTCAAATAGCTTAAAATTTGCTAAAATTCATTTATGGTCAAATTTAGTATTTCATGTACTCTTAAAAAGAATATGTATTCTCATACTGTTTGACTCAGTGCCCCTTATATGTTCATGAGATCAAATCTGTTGATTTTATTGCTTAAATCTGTATTGAAAATCTTTTTTTTTCAAAAATCTTGATGTTTGTCTACTTTGTCTGTTTCTGTTACTGATATGGTAAACTTGGCAATTTTCCTTGTAGTTAAGACAAATGTCGTCAGATGCATAAAGTTTAGAATTGTTATAACTTTCTCATAAGTTCAAACTTTTGAAACTTTTAGTGATTTTATTTCTAGTAATTCATTTGTTTCTACTTTTACTAATATTCAGACAGCTATACCATCTTAGAAATCTCTGTCTTGCAATTCATTATTTCCATGTTTAAGCTCTTGTAGTAGCTGGTGACTAGTGAACACTGATGCGTCATTTCTCTCACAGAACCATAACTATATATGGTTGTACTAACATTAACACATGTTGACCAGCAATTTTACACAGAAACTATCCCTGTTGCCAGGTAACTCGTGACCAGTCAGCGATGCCATTTTATCAATTACAAAAAAGTACATAATATATTAAATGTCTCATCAATTGACTCGGCGCCTGTGGCTCAAAAGGCTAAGGCGCCAGCCCCATACACCTGAGCTGGCAGGTTCGAAGCCAGCCCAGGCCCGCCAAACAACAATGATGGCTGCAACCAAAAAAAACAAAAAAAATGGCCGGGCGTTGTGGCGGGTGCCTGTAGTCCCAGCTACTTGGGAGGTGGAGGCAAGAGACTCGCTTGAGCCCAGGAACTGGAGGTTGCTGTGAGCTGTGATGCCACAGCACTTTATCCAGGGTGACAGCTTGAGGCTCTGTCTCAAAAAAAAAAAAAAAAAGGTCTCATCAATTCATTAGTAGAAGCCCACTCCTCATTTGGTTAGGAAGGTAAGAAAAATATATTACATTTCAAAGAAAAATTATAGTGAATAAGAAATGTTCAGACCTCCTTGCCTCTTTGCCTACTTGTCCTGGCAATGAGGCCCATTCATTCTCTACAGGGAACTTACCCTGCTTTGTAAACTTTCTTACTCCATAAGCCTATCTTTCTCTTCCTCAATAAACTTTGTTTCATTCTTGCCTTAAAAATTTTTTTCAAAAGAAATTTTGTAATTAAGATTTGTTTTAGCTACAAAGATAAAACATCTCAACCTTTTAAAAATTGTTTGCTAAACTAAAGAGCCTATTCTACAGGTCCTGGATAAGACAAAAGCAGGATTTTACTAGAAATATTACACAATCTCCTTCCATTCTGTCTTCAGGACTGTCCCCTTTAAGTTGCATCCTAACTGTAAACACAAATTGTAAGGCTTTTTTGTCTGAAGACATTCAAGACGTACTTCTGTACAATGTGGATTTTGCATAAACTTTCAACCACAGGTTGATTTTTTTAAATAGAGACTTTGTGATTTTTCTGATTTTCCAAAATGGAGGTTTACATAACAAATGAAATTTGTAGAAAGACATTAAATAATTACCATAAGACTTGGTAAGAATCCAACAAAATCGCTGCACAAACCTGGTGCACTACTGGTAGACATGGGGGATGGCAAACAAAGAAACAGGCAAATAATCAATCATATGGGTCCTACTTGCAATGTCTGAAATAACTTAAGGAATAAACTACATAAGGTCATATTTCCTGGAATTTTAAATTCTATAGGATATTAAAAATACACCAGTATTGTGCTGGGTATCTTGGCACCTAATCTTTCTAAATTACTTATATATTGTTTCTGGCCTTGGAGCAATAGCAAGCCAAATATAGAAGATGCAATTCTGTCAAGCATGTGGCTTTTCAATATTCCTATGGAAGCTCCTTTAGACACACTAAACCTGTATGTTGGCTAAGAAGGATAAAAAATTAGGTCCTGTCTCAAGTTCCACTTCCAAGGCAACAGCATCAGGCAGCCAAGTTTTATTGAATGCAACAGATATTTCTGTGACCACTACAGTCTTTGAAGCACAAACGCATTTTTGAATGATATTTCTCCAAATACAAAAGTTGCTTGCTGTTAAAAGCTCCGCGCCGCTTTTCTCTTATAAACTGCACTGCATCTTCATTTTTCATTCCACTTTCAATTAACGCCAGAGCAACAAGCACTGGAGTTCTCCCAAGACCTGCAACACAGTGAACAGCAATACAACAGCCAGGCTCTTCACGAAACTTAATGTTTACAAGACTTAGCCAGTCATCAACAATCTCATTAGATGGTGACGAGCCATCATCAAATGGCCAATCCAGAAACTGGATGCCTTCTTTCTCCACAAGAGCAGGATCGTAGGTTGCTTCACATACTCTTACGATCGTGGTGACGCCATGTTTCTTAAGTTCTTCTATAAATCTGTTTAAGGTTGCACTGGTTGGGTTGTGTGTAATAAGAAATCTCATGTTCCTGTATGCGACTTCCACAGGAGCTGGGTGATTCATTGGAGCCATGTTAATTTAGGTTAAAAAAAAAAAAACACTAATATGCTTGTGAAAAAAAATAATTTTTGAATACAGAAATGATGTCAAGAAACTCAAGTCTACTCCAATATACTCCACTTGAAATTCTCAGAGCTTTGAATATAAAGTAAGGAGTGACAGGTAATGAAATCGACCCGCCAACAAGCGCGCAGTCCTTGGGTTCACCTGGCGGATGGAGAGGAAGCGCACGGAGGTTTATCCCATCCGGGTCAGAACTCTTATAAATTGCTCTGACGATTTCTGTTGGACACTTCTGTGTCCAGGTTACCCGCTCTTATGGGGGCTTCTGAGTGGAGTAGAGGTGGCTTTCCACAGTTCACTTGTCCTCATAAAGGTCGTGTTGTGCCTGGCAGTACTCTCCAGGGCCCTTCAGAAACTCCATGAATGCGTGACCAGGAACACCACAGAAAGCAACATGTCTCCTCCTGAAAGGCTGTAGCCTAATCATACGGCTGGACCCGCGGCGCCGGGACGGCTGCAGGGCCAGAGGGGCAGTGGCGTCGCGGGGCGGCGGCGACGGGACACCAGGCCCTACAGAGCACCAGAGGCTCTGAAGAGAGCGCCTCGAGGGAGCCGTACACGCGCGCCGCGAGCGCGCTGGCGTCACAAGCCCTCTCTGTCGTCGCAGGCGCGGCGCCAATCCCCGCCGCCGCCGCCCCCGGTCGCGGACCGAGGCCGACAGGAAAGAGCTGACGAGAGCAGGTCGCTGCCCGAGCTTCCTAGTCTCCCTCCGGGAAGGAGAGGGGCTGAGGACGCGGGGCATTGGCGAGGGAGGAAGCCTGGGAGAGGCTGGGGAGAAACATGGCCGTGGACCCAGAGTGGGAAGGGAAGGGAGCGGACCAAGATTCCCAGCCATTGACTTTGACCGTTACATCGCTTTCTACCGGCTTCGTGTGGAAACTATGTCTCTTGGGAACAATATACTGTTCGGATTTTTCTTTTTTAATCTGTTAACAAATAATGCGCATAGGAGCCAAAATGCATCAGGTTTTGAAAAAAGAAAAGCTTTTTTTATTGCGAATCAACCGGGAAGGAGAGAGGAGAGTAAGCTCAAATGTGTCTCCCTGATCTGGGATCTGCAACAAGTTTTGTACTGTAAGGGAGGACAGACAGGTAGGTGGAAGCCCTGGTGATACCGGAATTTCAGGCTCTTGGTCTCGGCGATTCGAAGAAGGAATCGACGGACCACAATAGTGATGGTAAGTTAGGATTTATTTATAGGAAAGAATTATAAGTAGAGGAGGGTTTATAGGAAAGAATTATAAGTAGAGGAAGAACTAAACCTCCAGGCCAGAGGACCCAGGAGGGGAGCAAATTCTCTTGCCTCTGGAGGGAAACAGGCAGCTCTTCCTGTTCCCTCTCTCTGAGGTCTAGAGGTCAGCTTCTGCAAGGGAGCAGGCAGCTCTACCCTGCTCCCTTTGCCGAGGTCTAGTCGAGGTCGGCTTCTGAAAGGGAGCAGGCAGCTCTACCTTGCTCCCTTTCTGAGGTCCGCTTCGTAGCTGTTCTCTCTTCGAAGTCCTGCTGAAGATCTCTCTCTCTCTGAGCTCTCTGCTCTGTTGGTTTATATGGGATTTTTGGGGGGTGGGTCCTCATCAGTTATCCAGTGAAGACCCGGGCCCTGGAGACTGACGGGTTATTGACCAGTCAGATGTGCACGAGGAGCAGACAGCAA